>CM020519.1:1462500-1465000 GCA_009823395.1 Thamnaconus septentrionalis
AGCAGGGCGACGGGAAGGCGGAGCTCAGCGTGGACCTGGACAGCGACGTGGTCCGGGAGACGGTGGACTCGCTCAAGCTGCTGGCGCAGGGCCACGGCGCCGCCCTGCTGCCCGAGGACGGCTACCCGGACTGCGCCGCCCTGGTGGACGGCGGCGGCGGCGGCGGCGGCCTGGCTAACGGCCGGCCCTCCCTGCGGCTGGCGGCGGACAGCGAGGAGGACGTGTGTCTCAGCAGCCTGGAGTGTCTGAGGAACCAGTGCTTCGACCTCGCTCGCAAGCTGGGCGAAGAACCGGCGGCGGCGGCGGCGGCGGCCCACCAGCACCAGCAGCTGCACCTGGCCGACCACCACATGGTGCATCACCTGGGCAGGTAGGCGCGCCCACACGGCTGTCAATCGAGTCACGTGACTTCCATGAATTAGCAGCGTGAACCAGCCCGCTCCTCATTTCCACCACGGTCTCTGACCCTCTGACGTGCAGGTACGACGGCTGCCAGCAGGGGGAGCTGCACCCTCTGGAGCGCAGCTACTCGGACGTGGCCGACCTGATGAAGCTGGAGGAGCAGCAGATGAGCCCGGCGGCGTCCCACCGCGGCCAGGACGGCGACGAGGACACCACCTCGGTGGCCTCGGACGAGACCTTTGACCTGGCCAAGGGCAACCTGTCGCTGCTGGAGAAGGCCATCGCCCTTGAGTCGCAGCGGGCCAAGGTCGCCAGGGAGCGCGGCCAACCGGAGCACGGCTTCGCCCGGCGGGGTGGCGACCACCACCACCACCACCACCACCACCATCACCACCACCGGGGCCACGGCGCCGCCGGCGAGGAGCGCAAGTCCAGGACGCACCACGACGGCCTGAAGAGGGCGTACTACCCCAAAGGTCAGCAACTTTAGAAATATCGCTTTTATTTTGGGAAAACTGTCCTGGGAACGCAGCTCCTGTAGAGTCGGCTGAGTCTCGACTGGTCTGGATCAAACATCTGGGCTGCGTCTCAGTTCAGGGTCTGCACCCTCCGAACGGAGCGTCCTCCGTCTGAAGGAAGCGTCCTTCCAGGACCCGGCCTAGAAGGACAAACCAAACCCCGCCTCCCCGCTAACCACCCGGGAAGGTCTAGCCTTCGGCGTATTTCCTCGTTGCGTCACCGCCGCTCCCTCCTGCTGGCCAATCCCAGAAGTGACGATTTTATAGCATCAAGCTAACCATTGGTTCGACATCTAACAATAGCGTTGGATGATCAAATAAGTAAAATCCTCCGTTAAAAACTGGATACTTTATGTGAAACTTCAATACTTAAATTTATACGTGGTGTCTTTGCCAGTAGATGGCGCTAATTTCAGCTGACTTCCCAGGATCCCAGGATGCTTTGCAGCAGCACGCAAAGCATCCTAAAAATGCCTCAGAGTCTGAGACGAGACCCTTAAAAAGTCGGGTCTGGAGGATGAAACCAATCTGAAACCGTTCCTCCGTTCTACCTAGGGGGCCCCCTGGTGGTCCACGACAGGAACTACACCCACAGAGTGATTGATAAGATTTATTGCTCGTGTCTTTTCCAGATTCTTCCAGAGGGGAGAAGAAGGAGAGCAAGTGTCCCACGCCGGGCTGTGACGGCACTGGTCATGTGACTGGGCTGTACCCGCACCACCGCAGCCTGTCCGGGTGCCCCCACAAGGACCGCGTCCCGCCAGAGAGTAGGTCCACCGTCTGGGCCTCCAGGGGGCGCTCAACCGAAGGCACCAAATTGATTGAGCCAGTTTAAAAGTGGTCTCAACTGTCGGCCCCTGGGGTCTCTGGAGGGGGCGGGGCTAGCAGCACCATTAGCCGCCTCCCCCTTCAGGTCCAAAGCTGAGGGTCTTCTGCTTTCTTCTTCCTCGATGGAGATGTTTTGGGGCTGATTTGTCTGCTTGGACGTCGATCATCTCGTCCTGCATGAAGCTGCTCGTCTTCCGTCGCTTCGCATGGTCGTCTTTTCTTTTGTTCAGCCTGCTGGAAGATGCAGATTGTCTCTTCCTCCTCCTCCTCTTCCTCCTCCTCCTCTTCCTCCCTCTCCTCTCCCCACTCCTCCTCCTCCCCCTCCTCCTCCTCTCTGAGGTTTTTAATCAGGTGTTGGACTCACAGCTGATTGGTTTGTTCAGATTAGATCAGGGTTGAGTCACCTTGACGACGCCATCTGGGCGCCGCATCCATGCAGTCTGACAGCAGGGGGCAGCACCGACGGCACAGAGCGGCGAGACATGAAGGAAGATTTATTATTATCGATCTGCGATGGATAAAACAGCGGATCAGGAAACACGATTTAGAGCCACAACCTGCAAGAGGAGCACGTCAACACACACACACACACACACACACACACACACACACACACACACACACACACACACACACACACACCTTGCTTTTCTTTCCCATCTGCAGACTCATCACTGTTTTTTCTCGCTGCATGACAAACTGGCTCCTCCCACTTTACTCTCCTTGTTGTGTCTCAGTGAACAAAATGCAAA
>CM020519.1:1467500-1502500 GCA_009823395.1 Thamnaconus septentrionalis
ACACACACGCGCGCAGACATGGCTGCAGGGTGTGTTATGTAGCACAGCTCCACTGGGAGAGGGAACAAAGCGCTAGCAAGCTAACTAGCTCAGCCGCAGCTAGCTACCTGCTCACACTTCTTTCATGTCTGCTAGTCGCCATGGTAACGCAGGAGGAGCAGCAGCAGCAGCAGCAGCAGCAGCAGCAGCCACACACTCCATACACACACACACACAGTGTGTGTGTGTGTGTGTGTGTTGCTCAGGACAGCCTGTGTTCCAGTTCCTCTCAGGGTGTCGATCCAGTGCACTGTGCCTGTCCGTCCTGCCTCACAGGTGCGGCTGAACAGTCAGCAGCAGCAGCAGCCGCAGCAGCAGCAGCAGGGGGCGCTGTGGAGCAGCGCTGAAAACTACTGAATCAGTCCCAATCTGGTGACTCAGTGACTTAAAGACTTAAAGAGTCAAAACGCAGGAGAGTTGACAACTCCCTGGTTTACGAGCGCTGAACCGTGTGTGTGTGTGACTGTGTGACTGTGTGACTGTGTGTTGGTGTGTGTACACTTCAGTGTGTAACAATGCTGTCCCCCCCCTCCCCCGCAGTCTGTCTGGCTGTCCAATCGCGGCTGCTGAGAAGATGGCGAAGGTCCATGAGAAGAGCCACTCGGTCGACACCTGCAGCAAAAGCAGCAGCCAGACCTCGGACCGAGTCCTCAGGTGAGCCCCCCGGAGACCCAGGCCAATCGCTGACCCTTGACCCCTGACCCCTGACCTCCCTCACCTCCCTCCCAGGCCCATGTGCTTCGTCAAGCAGCTGGAGATCCCTCAGTACGGCTACAAGAACCACGTTCCCACCAGCACGCCGCGCTCCAACCTGGCCAAGGAGCTGGAGAAATACTCCAAGACCTCCTACGACTACTCCACCTACGACGGCCAGCACGCCACCGCCACCGGGGGCGGGGCTGCCGGTGGCGTGGGCGGGGCCGGGGGAGTGGGCGGAGCCTACGGGAGGCGGAGCCAGGTGGGCAGGTCGCAGCACGGCCGGGAGCCCTCGCCCAAAGGCTACGAAGGTGAGAGAGACGCGCCAGCCGCCTTCTGACGAAAGCGCAGTTTGACTGGTCGGTCGACCGGTCACGTGACCCCGTACGTCACGCCCGCCGACGTATAAATGTGAAAAAAAAGTGTTTTCATGACACATTTGCAATATGCCTCCATATGGATACGCCTGGAAAAGCACCACATGAGAGGTTTTTCCAAGTGGAGCCGTTTCCATCGCCAGGTTTTTATGGCCATATTTAGGTTTAGTGACTCCGCCCCTAGAGCAGAGCGGTCAAACTTTGATAAGGAATCTTGTTTTTTCAATTTAAAATGACCCCTGGCTGTAGCTCCGCCTCTTTCTCCTCAGATCGGACCTCTGATTGGTTGTCTGTCTCAGTCTGACTGGGTAGGAAAGCAAATAAGATGAGCCGAGGTTTTCAGTCATGAGCTGCTAGCGTCACCATTCCTGGCGTGTGGCTAACGGCTAACACGTCTCCCCACAGCCAAGCGCTACTGCAAGACGTCGAGCCCGGCCAGCAGCACCACCAGCAGCTACGCCCCCAGCAGCAGCAGCAGCCTGAGCTGTGGAGGAGGGGACGGAGGGGCTGTTGGCGGAGGAGGTGGAGGAGGAGGCGGAGGGAGCAGCGCCAGCAGCACCTGCAGCAAGAGCAGCTTTGACTACACCCACGACATGGAGGCGGCGCACATGGCGGCCACGGCAATACTCAACCTGTCCACCAGGTGTCGGGAGCTCCCTCACGCTCTGGGAGGGAAACCGCAGGACCTGCTGACTCAGGTGGACCTCCCTCCCTCGCCGCCTCCTCCTTCTCCTCCTACCCATCCACCTCCTCCTCCTCCGATCTTCATCTCCTCCCTCTTCTCCTCCAGAGCCCGGTGGACGACCTGGATGACGGAGGCGTGGAGGTGTCCGGTCACCCCGGGGGTCCTGAGGGCAGTGGGACGGTGCTGACTCCGCTGCAGCCCATGTCCCCCCAGCGGCAGGCGCTGCTGAGCAGCCGCTGCTACCAGCTGAGTGAAGCCGACTGCTGGGAGCTGCCCGTCGACTACACCAAGATCAAGAGGCTGGGCGACGAGCCGGAGCACAAGGAGGTAACGGGAAGGAAGGACCGCGGCGGGCTAGCTCGCTAGCTCAGGTAGCCCGCTAGAAGCCTCAGTTAGTGCGGTGCGTTAGCGACTTAGCAGCACAAGGAGGTAACGGGAAGGAAGGACCGCGGCGGGCTAGCTCGCTAGCTGAGTTAGCCCGCTAGCAGCCTCAGTTAGTGCAGTGCGTTAGCGACTTAGCAGCACAAGGAGGTAACGGGAAGGAAGGACCGCGGCGGGCTAGCTCGCTAGCTCAGGTAGCCCGCTAGTAGCCTCAGTTAGTGCAGTGCGTTAGCGACTTAGCAGCACAAGGAGGTAACGGGAAGGAAGGACCGCGGCGGGCTAGCTCGCTAGCTCAGGTAGCCCGCTAGAAGCCTCAGTTAGTGCGGTGCGTTAGCGACTTAGCAGCACAAGGAGGTAACGGGAAGGAAGGACCGCGGCGGGCTAGCTCGCTAGCTCAGGTAGCCCGCTAGAAGCCTCAGTTAGTGCGGTGCGTTAGCGACTTAGCAGCACAAGGAGGTAACGGGAAGGAAGGACCGCGGCGGGCTAGCTCGCTAGCTGAGCTAGCCTGCTAGCAGCCTCAGTTAGTGCAGTGCGTTAGCGACTTAGCAGCCTGTTTGCCTGCGTGTGAGTGGCAAGCGCAGAAGTTAAGAAAGTGACCAACGTGTGAACTGAAACTCAGTGAATCGTCTGATTCACTCACTGAATCAACAACACGTTGGGTCACAGTAAAAGTCTGACCTCTGACCCCAGTCGGCAGGAAGCCTGCAGCTCTGCACCTGGCTCAGGTGGCCCCCCCATGTGGACGGTCTGTGCACTGCGCCACTCCTGAGTTTTAGCTAACAGGGGTTCAGAGTTGAGCTCCTGGGTTTCCGTTGCCCTCTAAATAACCCCTGGCCCCTGACCCTTGACCCCCGCGTGTCCAGTTTGAGCAGGTGCAGGTGCCTGCAGCCCGAAGTGACGCCTTGCAGTCTTGTTATTTCTCGTCGCTGCAGCAGGCCGACGAGCTGGACCCCTTCCAGGAGCTGCTGGAGGAGCAGCGCTACCCGGTGGCCACGCCCAGTCCCAAGCACCACAAGTACCCGGCCTGCAAGGAGAGCAAGAAGGAGCTCATCACGTAAGGACTCACACTCACACGCCCATCGCTGCCGCCGCCCCCTGGTGGTGACGTCAGAGATTGCAATGTACAGCTGATGTGGGACGGAGCGGCAGCAGCAGAGGTCTGCAGAGCCGCTGTTCTGGTCCCGCTTTTCTAGACCGCCCCCTAGTGTCTGGCCACTGCCCCCTGACCTCTGACCTCTCACCAGGCAGCACTAGTATGAGTCATTGGCTTCAAAAGTGGGACTTGTTTGGGCAAAAAGTGGTATTTCTGCAGGACGCTGGAGGTGAGTGGCTGCATTTTCACTGTTGTTCAGTAGGTGGCACTGTCGCAAAAAAAAAAAAAGGGTGTGTGTGTAAATGTGGGCGTTGAACAGCAGCTCTGAGAGCCACACGGGGGCGCTCTCTCGATCACAGTGGCGATCCCAGACAGGTGTCGTTTTATTCAGCAGGCCAGTAGGGGGCTCCACTGACTGGGAGTACATTGATCAAGTCGCTCGCTCGATCCTGGACCTCCGGTCCTGGACTCCCTGGTCCTGGACTTCCTGGTCCTGGACTTCCAGTCCTTGACCTCCAGACCTGTACTTCCTGGTCCTGGACTTCCTGGTCCTGGACACCCAGTCCTTGACCTCCAGACCTGGACTTCCAGACCTGGACTTCCTGGTCCTGGACCTCCAGTCCTTGACCTCCAGTCCTTGATCCAGTCCTTGACCTCCAGACCTGGACCTCCAGACCTGGGCTTCCAGACCTGGACTTCCTGGTCCTGGACACCCAGTCCTTGACCTCCAGTGCTGGACTTTAAAAGAACAGCTGCGAGCAGTTCCGCCTCCCGGCTTTGATCCGGAAGATTCTGTTTTCAATCAAAGCTCAGAAGGCTGCAGTAAGTCAGTCAGTCTCACTCGGCCATTGCCGCCACCGCCATCTTGTTGTCTCTCCCTCTGAAGGCTGTCGAGTTGTCAGCTGGCTGACAAGAACCTCCGCGGCGGGATGATGAGCAACAACTCGCAGGAACTCAAGTGAGTAACGACAACGAGCAGCCCAAGACCCACAAAGACTTGTTGTGTTGTCGCGACTCAAGTCGTCGTTCACACGGCGCCGGCGAGTCTAACCCCTGTTTGCGTTTTGGCGCCCTCAGGTGTCCGACACCTGGCTGCGACGGGTCGGGACACATCACGGGGAACTACGCCTCCCACAGGAGGTAGGCTGAACTGCAACCCTGACAGCAGGACGTAGATTCAGAGCCACCGCGGACATGGCCGATCTCACGGTGGCCACGGCCAAAACTGCGCTACCTCACTTTAAAGACCCCGCCCCCTTAGGTCCCTGATTGGTCAGGGTTTGGTTGTGGTTGCGCAGCAAGAACACTGAGCCAATCAGGGCCTGTGGGAGACAGGCGGGGAAGCGAGGGGGAGGTGGAGTTACCGCAGGATCGGTCATTTCGAGTTCTGGTCCCACATTTGTACACTGCCACCTACTGGACGCCTGAAAAACTGCTACCGCGTCAGCGTCCACCAACCAAACACCAGCTTTTGTCAAAACAAGTGATGCTTAAAAAAAAAAAAAAAAAAAAGGGCCTTGGGGGCTGCGGGTTGGAACTAGGGGGCGCTAGAGCAGAGAGACAGACAGGTGTATTGTTGTTGTGAGTGACCTCTGACCTCCTGACCCCCTGTCTTCTGTCATGCAGTCTGTCCGGCTGTCCACGGGCCAAGAAGAGCGGCGTGAAGATCCTGCACAGCAAGGAGGACAAGGACGAGCAGGAACCAATCAGGTAAAGAGGCGGGGCTACAGCCCTCCCACCTGATCCCAGCAAGTACTATTTTGTTGGCTACTTCCTGGTGGAGATGGAGGTGCAGGAGGTGAAGGAGGAGGAGGAGGAGGAGGAGGAGGAGGAGGAGGAGTTCCCAACGCTCCAAACCCTCCTGACAAAGATTCTTGGTTAGCGTAGCGTCGCCGCCTCCTAAAGGTTCGTCTCGGTCCTACAGGTGTCCGGTGCCGGGCTGCGACGGCCAGGGTCACGTGACGGGGAAGTACGCCTCGCACCGCAGTGCCTCAGGCTGCCCCCTGGCGGCCAAGAGGCAGAAGGACAGCTACGTCAACGGCTCTCCATTCGTGTGGAAATCTGGGAAGACGGACGGGATGAGCTGCCCGACGCCCGGCTGCGACGGCTCGGGACACGTCAGCGGCAGCTTCCTCACACACCGCAGGTGGGCGTGGCCTCTTTTCCCCAGAGTCCTTTACTGCATCAGGCCTCCAAGCAAACTTCTGTCTGTGCCGTGTGTCTGCAGCCTCTCCGGCTGCCCTCGGGCCACCGCCGCCATGAAGAAAAGCCGAATGAGCAGCGTGGACCTGCTGAGCATCAAGCAGAGGGCGAGCAAAGGTCAGCGACCCCGACCTCGCATCCTCTTCCTCTTCTTCTTCTTCTTGGAGTCGGAATGGTCCCGACTTGCAGCTTCCTGCGGCCGTCCTCGGCATCCTGAGCCATGACTTGAGCCACGGCGTCGGTCGATCTGAGCCGTCGTAACTCCATGCTGACGTCTTTGTTGTTGTCGTTGTTGTTGTCGTTGTCGTTGTTGTGCTGCAGGCATCGAAAACGATGAAGAAATCAAACAGCTGGATGAGGAGATCAAAGATCTGAACGAGTCCAACAATCAAGTGGAGTCGGACATGATCAAGCTGAGGACACAAGTGAGTCCAGACCCAGGTCCAGGTCCAGGTTCAGGTCCAGGGTGGGAGGAGTTTGGTCCGGTGGGTGGGACTGTAAAGACGGCGCTACAGGTAGAACCGTGCGGGTGGAACCATCAGAACCATCAGGGTTCTTGGATGAACCCTGGAGTCCCACTGACCAAGAAACTATCTAGACAGCTGCGTGTGGTAAACGCTGCCCCCCGGTGGCCTCTCAGAGCTCTCCTCCACATAACAACCCAGCTGTGTGTTCCCCACCCCCTGCCAGATCACCACCATGGAGACCAGCCTCAAGTCCATGGAGGAGGAGAACAAGGCCATGGAGCAGCAGAACGACTCGCTGCTGCACGAGCTGGCCAACCTCAGCCAGTCGCTCATCAACAGCCTGGCCAACATCCAGCTGCCGCACATGGTAAGAGAGAGAGAGAGAGAGAGAGAGAGAGAGAGAGAGAGAGAGAGAGAGAGAGAGAGAGAGAGAGAGAGAGAGAGAGAGAGAGAGAGAGAGAGAGAGAGAGAGAGAGAGAGAGAGAGAGAGAGAGAGAGAGAGAGAGAGAGAGAGAGAGAGAGAGAGAGAGAGAGAGAGAGAGAGAGAGAGAGAGAGAGAGAGAGAGAGAGAGAGAGAGAGAGAGAGAGAGAGAGAGAGAGAGAGAGAGAGAGGGCGGGCGGGCGAGCGAGCGGCGTGGAGGAGGCGGAGCTCGGGGAGTGTCTCCACCCACCGCAGGGTCTCCTCCTCCTCCTCCTCCTCCTCCCTCCTCCCAGTTGTCGACGTCGAGCTGAATGACTTTTTTTTTTGAAGAAGTGGGTTTTGTGCTGATCTGGCAACGTGTCCGGTCCTCCAGGTTCCAGGGTTCTTCTTCTTCTTCATCCGCTTCCTTTTCCGTTTTACCACCTTCCTTTTTTTTTTTACCCAGCAATCCATGCTGTTGCTTCTTTGCCGCTCTTGCTAACGCCTCACACGGGGGGGAAAAAAAACAACAACAACAAAACAAGCCCCGCCCACCTCTGTTTTTTGGTTTCCTTCCCTCGTCGTTGTGTGTTCACAGTTTTTGTCGTGACGTGTGGGCGGCTGTGTTGACGTCATGTTGTCTCAGTGTAGAAAGAAGCCCGCGGCTAATTGGATAATCTCCGAGCCCAGTTGGGCTCGACAGCCAATCGGTGTCCTCCTGTGACTTCGCTTCGTCTTTCAGTGTCCTGAACCGTTCGTCTTAACAAGGGAACCGGTCCAAGAGTCCCCACCTCGCACCTCAGGTGCCTGAGTCGGAAAGATACAGAGTGAATCAGAGACTCTGTTCACTGACTCACTTCCGCAAAGATCCAGTTCAGAAAACATCAGACGGCTAAAGTCAATGTTTTGCGAAGACTGCACGCTGGAGAGTCATTACATAAGTGAGTTGAAATGATTCATTTTTAGCTCGTGAGTCAGCGTTATTTTGTGACACCGAACGTGTCGGCGACACGATTAAAAATTCCACACAAACTCCCTCGTGTCTTGAATTTCAAATTGAGCCCGAGTTAAAAACAACGTTGGGTGGAAGCTAATGGAAGCTAACGGGAGCTACTGGAAGCTAACGGTTGGACCGACACAGTCAAACACACGTCACATGACTTGTTTGCGAAAGAGCAATTTGTGACCGGAGCAACGACGACTTGTTAAGGCGACGGACGACACTGTGTGTGTTTTTTTTTTTTTTTTTCCTATTTATTTTCTATTTCCTCGGTGTAGCCTGTGAAGCCTCGTGGGCCGGCTAAAGGCTAACAGACGACTTCTCTGTTGCACCTCCTCTCCTGTAGAGACCGCTGCCACAGAAAGAGGCCCCAGTAAAGCATAACTGCTGTTTGCAGCTGCCTCCCAGAGTAAGAGCTGCACCTCCTTTATCCAATTATCCTTCTCTTCTGCACTGTCATTCTCCCCTCCCCACAACTCCCCCCCTCCCTGTTAGCACAGCACAGCCGACCACTTGATGCAGGGCGACCCAGTTTCTGAAGCTAACGCTAAAGTGTCAAGAGGCTACTTTTAAGTGTGTAAACTTCATTTTTGGGGGGATTTCCCCTCTTTGTTATTGGCGTCGCTATTGTCTCCACTGCTAGTCAGTCGGTCAGTCAGTCAGTCAGTCAGTCAGTCAGTGGATGTGCACCTTATGTTTGGAAAAAAAAAAGCAAAAATTGATAGAAACAGAGGCAGAGGACAGACGAGGAAAACCCAGCAGAATCTTGAGACCTTCAAAAGAGAAAGTTCTGCTGTTCTTGAGACGCTGCCCCCTGGTGGTCCTTCAGGTTGAGCTCAATTTACTCTTGATTCCCAATCGTGTCTCCCTCCATCTCAGCATTGGGTTTATTTTGCATCCTGTTTTTTTATTTTTTTTTTATTTCCATCTGCTAAACATGAACCTCCATCCATCCACCAGCTGACCATCCCCCCCTACTGGTTTCTGCATGTCTTGCAGCTGCGTAGCGCCACAGGCTGAAGTCAGATGCAGTTTTGAAAAGGAGGATTTCAGGGTGTTGGTGTGATCCCTTCCTTCCTTCCTTCCTTCCTTCCTTCTTTCCTTCCTTCCTGTCTTCCAAACTTTTCCCCGACGATGCCTTGAAGAAAACCAGAACCTCTCCTCCTCGGCTGACTGTCTGTTTCTCGGTGGCTTTTCTTTCTTCTCCCGCAGGAGCCAATGAACGAGCAGAACTTTGACACGTACGTGAGCACGCTGACAGACATGTACACACACCAGGAGCAGTACCAGAGCCCGGAGAACAAGGCCCTGCTGGAGAACATCAGACAGGCCGTCCAGGGCATCCAGGTGTAGCCCCCTCAGAACACCTTGGCCCTCAAACTAACAAATGCAAAGCAAAAACAACGAGAGAGAGAAACAAACAAAAAAAAAAAATAGTTTGAAAAAGAACAAAAGAAGAAAGAAGAAGAATGTGAGCGGGTTGTTTTTCGCTGCTGTAATCTACAATAGTTCCTTTATTCTTCTGCTGACGAGCTTCTCAACTCCATGAGTAACTTTTTTTTAAGGAACGTTTCAATTGTCGTTGCCTTGCTTTGAACACAAAAAAAAACAAAAAAACAACAACGGTTGTTTTCAAATTAACAATCCACATTTTGTACATTTTCATAAGATCTCATACAATGTGATGTAATGTTTATAGCTGCCAATGTATGCACATTCCTCGTGTACATGTATGTATATTGATTTGATCGTAAGCGTCAATCATCGTTTTTATTTTCTTGCAAATGACAAATGTATAAAAAAAAAAAAAAGGGCATCACGGGTTTAATTGTAAGCGGTGCGGCTGACGTGAAGAGCAATCATTATTTTCTCACCCCCCCCCACCCCCCCCACCAGAAGGTGTCTCTGCCGAGCCGTCCGTGCCAGACGCCGATCGAATCGTCCCCGTTAGCTACTGCTGAGCTAATGTTAGCGTACGAGTACGAGAGGGACGATGCTAAATTAGCGAAGATATCGAACGTCACGACACGGAAAATCCTTGCAGTACGAATCCCCCCCTCCACATTTTCAGAGTCCTTACACAAGGAGAAAAAATGAAAACACAAATAGAAAAACGATTGAGCGAGAAAGAGAAACCGAAGAATTGGCTTCGGGAAAAAAAAAGACGTAGGAGACAATCTGCCGTCCTGAAGCCCTTCGAAATCTTCGACCTCGACTGGCAAAACAGGACAACGTGTCAGCAATATCAGTTGAGATTTAGTTTAGTTGAAGGGATGCAATCTATGTGATGGAGAAAAAAAAAAATATTTGGGTATATGCAATTTCTTATGAATAAAGCTAGCAAAGAGCTGATAGGTCTTTTTACTGACTAGTATAGTAGATGTACTGCGTTTTGTACGAACCTTTTCCTACAATCATGTGTCGGGAATCTGAGTGGAAAGCTGGTTGTGTTGCACTGGGACGCCGTCGTTTTCATGTTTTGACGTTTTATTTTTTGTTTTTTTAAACCAACTCTTGGCAGCCGCGACGGACGCGTAGTAGCGGGTCAAACTTTTTTGGTGACTGGATGGAGCTACAGGGTCAAAGGTCGCCTCATCCACCTGTTGTATATTGCACTCGTCCTGTATAAGAAAAAAAAAAAAAAAAAACGTCTTTCCGGTCACCCTGCAGTTCTCCAGACACGTCAGCAGATGGCGTCAAAAGACCGAGCAGCACTTTTATTTCTCCCCCTTTTTTTTTTTTTTTTTTTTGTGAAGATATTTGATTGTTAGTGAAAAAGACGAATGACAACAAGAGCCAGCTGTGGTGGTGGTGCCATGTCTGTGTGCTGCTGACTTGCTAGCGAGTGTCTGACCCCCAAATCGGCCTTACGAAGACGTCGAGAAAAGAAAAGAAAAAAAAAAAAAAGCACCAGTGGAGTATGTTTTTTATCTGAACACCGTCGATCATGCATGCACTTTATTGGAGTATTTCAAAGTATTATCACACGTGGTCAACAGAGCAAAAAGTATACAGCCAAGTTTGTGGAAACTGTGACTTCAACGAGACTTTGTGTGTGCCGAAAAGATTGTACCGTCTTTGACTTCTGGACACGGGAAGGAGAACCTCTGGAACCAGAGACCTCCGACTTCACAGGGAATGTAGTGCCAGAGCTGTGGAGCTTCTGAGCGGAGGAGCCTGTGGAACCCTGGAGGTTCCTGGCTGGAGGTCTAGATGGATTTTCCTGAGCAGAGGATTGTTTTTGTTTTTTTTTGTTTTTTGTTTGTTTGTTTGTTAAGGATTTGTTTCACGAGGCGTCCAGTTGGTTGATGGCTAATAAATGTGGCTAAAGGTGAAGCTAATTCACCGTTGACCAGAGAGAGGTCCCCGCGCTCGGAGGGAGTTTTTTGTTTTTCCTTTAAAAGCCGTCTTTGAACTCGGCTCTGCGACGCCTCCAAGTCCCGTCGTACTTTACGCCGCCGGTCTGACGCCGTCGTTTAGCGGCAAGGAAGAAGCTGCGGACGGCGGCGTACTTTTTTTATATTCAATGAGAAAGGAAGTGGGAGTTAAAGCACAATTCTGCCACCTACAGACGGCTAATAGACTAGATATTGTACGACCAGATGTAAAAAAGTAGAGCTGTAACTATTTACATAAAGAGTCTCCACACTAACGTGCTGACATGCTAGAAATGCAAAAGAAATCCACGAATATGTGAAACATTTATTTATCATTTATGGAAACGTTTCCTTTCAGTGGCGCACCAACAATAATGATCATGGTGAACAGCGGATTTTTTATACAACGCTCATTTTCTCTCCTTTGCCCCGCCTTTTTTTTCTTTTCTTTGTTACTTGCAGACGTTGAGGATGTTTTTACACATGGCATGAGGTTCTGTTGGTATTTCTGCTGTACGTTCAAAAAGTCACGAGTTGCTTCGTAATATTTTCATTTTGACTTGTGAAGTTTGTACAATTTTTATCATGCTGGTGTTAAGCATCTCTTGCTCTGAATAAATCTTGTGTTGCGACACGGCTCACGACTGCTTTGTTGTCGTAAAAAAAAATAAATAAAAAAAAAAATCTCTCCCAGTAACGGTGAAACATAAATGTAGGTTTCGTAACAAGAGTGGCAAAGGTCAACTGGGTTCAGAACGACCGTAGGCAGGGCACTGGATTCTTAGATCACGTTTACATTTTTTGTGACGTGTTAAAAATAATTATACATCGTGTTATAGTCGCGTTTATACTACTATCGCTAATTAATTCATGTTTCATGACAGCAGGGGCGTGGTTGTCTCTGATGACGCGCAACACTGCTTGGCAACGTACACAGAAATACCTGAGTAAGAATAATAAAACACATTGCAATTAAAAAAATAAAATACTACAACAACAACAACAAGAAAGCAAACGATCTCATTGTAAAATCAAAAATATTAATAAATACGCAAGTCTGACGCTGTATCGCTTGGCACGAATGAACCCGCTGACTTTCTTTGTTGTATTTCCGGGTCATAGACACGCCTCTTCCGGTATGCGTAGGGGGGAGCGTGCGATCGGCACATAAACAACCGGAACCATCGCCCCTAGGCTGCACTTGCCTGTCCAGCGGTCGGTTCTCGCATGTTCTGTTAACCCCGTCAGCTCGACTCGGCTCGGCCCGGTCCGGCCCGGTCCGGTCCGGTCGCCATGGTGAAGTGTGTCGTCTCCGGCTGCCCGAACCGCGTGGGCAGCGACGCCCGGGGCTTCACCCGGCCACGGAAAAGGTTCTACAAGTTTCCCAAAGACCCCGTCCGAGTCAAGGTACCGACCTCCGGCAGACCGAACCGAGCCGAGCCAAGGGGGTTCGGTTCGGTTCGATCGCGTGTAGGCAGGGCCTCCGTTAGCCGCTCCTTGCGACAGCTAGCCTGATGCTAACGGCGGAGTTTTAGCGGCGAAATCTCGATCGATTTCATCCCAAATGAGTTGCTTCTCAACATTAGTTCAGAATTTTTTTTTCATTTATGACACGATTTGTTGTTGCTGTTGTTGTTAATGCTGAACTCGGCAACGTGTTTACAGCTTTACTCTGCTTTGACGGTCACTTTTCCTCGACTTGGCTGCTCAGAATTCAGTGAATCAGGCTTCAAAGCCACCGAGCTGTGAGTTTTATCGTCCTGCTGCTGACCGGAAGCTGGAGCTAAGACAGATAATTCCAAAAAAAAAAAAAAAAAAAGTCATGCTGCATTTTAAAAGAAAGAGTGAATGAGTCGAGAGCAGGAATATTGATTTAAATGGTCCGACAGTTAAATGTCTGTGGAGCGGATGGCCACAGGGTGGCGCTCTCACACGGGTCCTTGTTGCTCAGGTGTGGCTGGCGGCGCTGCGGGAGACGGACAAGCAGGACCCGACGGAGCAGCACCTGATCTGTGAGGACCACTTCCTGCCCGAGGACATCACCAAGAATGGCGTCCACAGCGACGCCATTCCCATCATGCCGCCCTGCCTGGAGGGAGCCTGGGGGGCGGAGTCGGAGGAGGAAGAGGAGGAGGAGCGCTGTTCCACTGCTGAGGAAGAAAATGATGATGATGATGGAGGAGGGGAGGAGGAGGAGGAGGAGGAGGAGGCAGCGGCAAGGCTGGAGAACTTCCTGTGACTGAACCACCACAGCAGGTCGAGCTTCTTCTTCTCCTTCTCCTCCTCCTTCTTCTTCTTCCTCCTTCTTCTTCTTCTTCTCCTTTCTTCTCCTTCTCCTCCTTCTCCTTCTCCTCCTTCTTCTTCTCCTCCTTCTCCTTCTTCTCCTCCTTCTTCTTCTCCTCCTTCTCCTTCTTCTCCTCCTTCTTCTTCTCCTCCTCGTTGTGGAATTGTGTTGTCAGGTTTTTTTCTTTCACCTGCAGCAGCTCCAGCAGCTCCAGGAAGCAGCGGAGGAGACGATCAAGACGGAGGAGGCGACGGAGGAGGCGACGGAGGAGAGACGGAGGAGACGACGGAGGAGAGGAGGAGGCGACGGAGGAGCCGCCCAGGTTTGGAGGCTCCGCCCTGTTTTCCCAACCGTCTCCTTCCCCTCAACCACGTGACGCTGCTGCTCCGTGTGTCAGCGACGACCAGACCAGCGGCCTCCACGCTGGACCGGACCGCAGTGATCCAGGTTCAGGTGGGTGGTCCTCCTCGTCTCACCTTCGGGGGCACTTCCTGTCGGAGAATCCTCACTTCCTGTCGTGTGTCGCAGCTTCCCGTCCCTCCAGCATCAGCGAGCAGACGCTGTGCGTCCTGGAGAAGCTGCTGGCGGCGCCGGGCGGCCGGCTGGACGTGCGGACGCTGGAGCGCCACCTGGTGGACGTCATCAGCATCATGGAGGGCCTCTGCCTCATCCAGAGGAAGACGGCCGGCCACGTCCAGTGGATGTGAGAGGAACTGCGGCGAACCGCCAGCGGCCTCGGGTGGAGTCGGGCGGTGGTTGATGTGTCTCTGTGTGGCCTCCAGAGGGCGCTGTGAGCTGTCCACCCTGCTGACCAGGAGCCGGCAGAGCCGGGAGATGGAGAGGATGCGGCTGGTGGAGGAGACGCTGGACGGACTCATCAAGCTGTGCGCCAGGCAGCTGTTCGACACCACCGACCACCCCGACAACGCTGCATATCCTTCCAGGGGTCAGTGGGAGGAGTCAGGCGGTGGTGGTGTCAGTGGGAGGAGTCAGGTGGTGGTGGTGTCAGTGGGAGGAGTCAGGGGGTGTCAGTGGGAGGAGTCACGTGGTGGTGGTGCCAGTGGGAGGAGTCAGGTGGTGGTGGTGTCAGTGGGAGGAGTCAGGGGAGGAGTTGGGGGGGTGTCAGGGGTGGTGGTGTCAGTGGGAGGAGTCAGGGGTGGTGGTGTCAGTGGGAGGAGTCAGGGGGTGTCAGTGGGAGGAGTCACGTGGTGGTGGTGCCAGTGGGAGGAGTCAGGTGGTGGTGGTGTCAGTGGGAGGAGTCAGGGGGAGGAGTCGGGGGTGTCAGGGGGTCGTGGTGCCAGTGGGAGGAGTCAGGGGTCGTGGTGTCAGTGGGAGGAGTCAGGGGTGGTGGTGTCAGTGGGAGGAGTCAGGGGCGGGCCAGTGGGAGGAGTCAGGGGTGGTGGTGTCAGTGGGAGGAGTCAGGGGGCGGGCCAGTGGGAGGAGTCAGGGGTGGTGGTGTCAGTGGGAGGAGTCGGGGGGTCGTGGTGCCAGTGGGAGGAGTCAGGGGGTGGTGGTGTCAGTGGGAGGAGTCAGGTGGTGGTGGTGTCAGTGGGAGGAGTCAGGGGGGCGGGCCAGTGGGAGGAGTCAGGGGGTGGTGGTGTCAGTGGGAGGAGTCAGGGGCGGGCCAGTGGGAGGAGTCAGGGGAGGAGTGGGGGTGTCAGTGGGAGGAGTCAGGGGCGGGGTCAGTGGGAGGAGTCAGGGGTTGGTGTCAGTGGGAGGAGTCGGGGGTTGGTGTCAGTGGGAGGAGTCAGTGGGTGGTGGTGTCAGTGGGAGGAGTCGGGGGTTGGTGTCAGTGGGAGGAGTCAGTGGGTGGTGGTGTCAGTGGGAGGAGTCAGGGGTGGTGGTGTCAGTGGGAGGAGTCGGGGTGGTGGTGTCAGTGGGAGGAGTCAGGGGCGGGCCAGTGGGAGGAGTCAGGGGCGGTGGTGTCAGTGGGTGGTGGTGTCAGTGGGAGGAGTCAGGGCGTGGTGGTGCCAGTGGGAGGAGTCAGGGGTGGTGGTGTCAGTGGGAGGAGTCAGGGGGGCGGGCCAGTGGGAGGTCTGAGGATCCTTAACCAGCAGCCACGCTGGCCTACGTGACGCACGCCGACGTGAGCCGCCTGCCGGGCCTCCAGGACCAGACCCTGATGGTGGTCCGGGCGCCGGAGGAGACCCGGCTGGAGATCCCTCCCCCTACGGAGGTGGGTGGTCCGCAAGGGGGGGGGCGGAGCCCTGGGGCAGAGTGGGCCGGGGCTCAACACTCACGCGCTGGTGTTTGCAGGAGAGCATCAAGGTCCACCTGAAGGGCGGGAAGGGCCCGATCACAGTGGTGGCCTGCGAGGTGGGTGGAGCCGAGGGCGGAGCCGGGGGCGGAGCCTGCTTCGTGTCGCTGGAGGAGAGCCGAGTGAGGGCCGCGCCGCTGCAGCAGCCTGGTAACCACGACGACCATCAGCGCCAGTCCGCTTCCAGAGGGACACACTGACCTTTGACCTCTCGTTTTGACCGTTGACAGCCACCTGCTGACCACCAGGGAGACCAGCAGTCGGACTGACGGACGACGGAGGGACTGGGAACCAGCACCAGGTCCAGACTGGGACGTTTCTCCTCCGCTGGAACAAACTTTTGTTGGTGTTTTATGAAAAACATTTTTTGTGTTGCGCTCCTGAAGAGGACGAACCCTGGACCAGGAGGTCAGCTGGAGGTCGAGTAGAGGTCAAGTGGAAGGCCAGCTGGAGGCCTCGTCTTCATCCTCGTCGTCCTGCTGCTCTTTCATTCTTTTTTTTCCCATATACAGTTTATATTTGTTTAAAAAAGAAAAAAACTGCAATAACTATAAAAAATAAATGAGTGAAATTGTGTTGCGAACGTGTGGATTCACTGTCGTCAACACGCGGTGGCTCGTCCAGGTGAGGGGAACCAAAACGTTAGAGAGGCGGAGCGTTGCGTCTTGTCACTGACAGTGGAACAGACAGCGGAGAGGAAGAGGAGGCAGCTGAGGAGAGGAAGAGGAGGCAGCTGAGGAGAGGAAGAGGAAGAGGAGGCAGCTGAGGAGAGGAAGAGGAAGAAGCTGAGGAGAGGAAGAGGAGGCAGCTGAGGAGAGGAAGAGGAAGAGGAGGAAGCTGAGGAGAGGAAGAGGAAGAGGAGGCAGCTGAGGAGAGGAAGAGGAGGCAGCTGAGGAGAGGAAGAGGAAGAAGCTGAGGAGAGGAAGAGGAGGAGAGGAAGAGGAGGAAGCTGAGGAGAGGAAGAGGAAGAGGAGGCAGCTGAGGAGAGGAAGAGGAAGCAGCTGAGGAGAGGAAGAGGAGCAGCTGAGGAGAGGAAGAGGAGGAAGCTGAGGAGAGGAAGAGGAAGCAGCTGAGAAGAGGAGGAGAGGAAGAGGAGGAAGCTGAGGAGAGGAAGAGGAAGAGGAGGCAGCTGAGGAGGAAGCTGAGGAGAGGAAGAGGAAGCAGTTGAGGAGAGGAAGAGGAAGAAGCTGAGGAGAGGAAGAGGAAGCAGCTGAGGAGAGGAAGAGGAGGAAGCTGAGGAGAGGAAGAGGAGGCAGCTGAGGAGAGGAAGAGGAAGAGGAGGCAGCTGAGGAGAGGAAGAGGAGGCAGCTGAGGAGAGGAAGAGGAAGAAGCTGAGGAGAGGAAGAGGAGGAGAGGAGAGGAGGAAGCTGAGGAGAGGAAGAGGAGAGAGGAGGCAGCTGAGGAGAGGAAGAGGAAGCAGCTGAGGAGAGGAAGAGGAGGCAGCTGAGGGAGGAAGCTGAGGAGGAAGCTGAGGAGAGGAAGAGGAAGCAGCTGAGGAGAGGAAGAGGAGGCAGCTGAGGGAGGAAGAGGAAGAGGAGGCAGCTGAGGAGAGGAAGAGGAGGCAGCTGAGGAGAGGAAGAGGAGGCAGCTGAGGAGAGGAAGAGGAAGAGGAGGCAGCTGAGGAGAGGAAGAGGAAGCAGCTGAGGAGAGGAAGAGGAGGCAGCTGAGGGGAGGAAGCTGAGGAGGAAGCTGAGGAGAGGAAGAGGAAGCAGCTGAGGAGAGGAAGAGGAGGCAGCTGAGGAGAGGAAGAGGAAGCAGCTGAGGAGAGGGAGAGGAAGAGGAGGCAGCTGAGGAGAGGAAGAGGAGGCAGCTGAGGAGAGGAAGAGGAGCAGCTGAGGAGAGGAAGAGGAGCAGCTGAGGAGAGGAAGAGGAGGCAGCTGAGGAAGAGGAAGAAGCTGAGGAGAGGAAGAGGAGCAGCTGAGGAGAGGAAGAGGAGGCAGCTGAGGAGCCGCTGCAGGGAGGCAGGAAGATGTTCCAGGTTTGGCTCTGGACAAACCAGCTGCCAGGTCAGAGAAGCAGAGGGCCACCATGACTCCAGCTGAAGGGTCGGCGCTGGTCGGGTCTCTGAGACTCACATGGCTGTGTTCACAGGGTCAGAGGCTGGAGGCACGAGCTGAGGGGCCAAGATCCCCAAGCTGTGCAGGAGACTGGAGGTGCAGGGACAGGAAGCAGTCACCTGATGAGGGCCCTGCAGTGCCAGGCAGAGAGACACTCCACACTGCCCGGCCACACTGCGCCATCAACCAGACAAGATCTCAGTTGAGTTCACTGCGCCGACAGGAAGCACTGCGTACAGTCTGAAGGCAGCGACAACCCACCACGCGGTCTCCATCAGCTGCACCTTCAGTTTGCCTTCCACCCCTCAGGGTGAAGACAAACCCCAGATCATTGTTGGAAACACAACTCGGTGCCATTTAAGAAGTCCTTGCAATTGATGAAGACTTCAAAAAAAAAAAAAGCTCAGAAATTGTTTGCATTATTGGACTTAACTGCACTTTTGGGTCGAGGTCCTCTCACTGTTTTGTTTTTTGTCTTTTTTGTTTGTCTCGTCGTTTTGTTGTCAAAGCCGACCCAACGTTGGCAACCTAATATTACAGTAATGTGCCTTAAACGTTTGTATGTTTTGGGGCCTAACGCAACATGTTGTCGCAGCAAACATCAACCACCGCCAATGTGCTGCAGCAAGTCAGCACTGCGTTCAAGTGACGTTTAAAGTACAAAAATAAACAAAACAAGAAGAAGGAGAGAAAGACACAAAGTTGCGTCGAGCTGGACTCGATTCATTCACTTCACCAAGAGGTCAGTTTCATCTACCACATCTTCAGTCAGCGTCCAAGCAACATCTTGCCGAGGTCTCTCCGCGTGCCTTGAACACACTCAAACGCATTGACAGTCCGCACAACTCTGCGCGAGAGGCCGCCAGCGCAGAACATCTGCAGCTGCTCAGAAAGCAGTGAGGAACAAAACACCGCCAAGCGCACTGACTCACTCAACACAACCGAGTCATTCACACACGTTCCACAAGATCCAGGAGAGCGACACCTGCAGCCAGGTGCACACACACACACACACACACACACACACACACACACACACACACACAGTGAAGGTGCTGAAGGTGTGAGGGTTCTGACCGTGGACGGTTCTTCCAGCTGACGGTCCAGTAGAAGATCCCATACATCGACTCCTGAGCCGCGCGCGCGTGTGTGAAGTTGTAACACCTGACTGCTGCCGCTACAATCACAACACGTCATCCGTTCAAAGTTGTTGTTGTTGTTGTTCTTCTTCTTCTTCTGGGATTTCTCAACCGACCATCAGGTGTGTCAAGGATGACGCGTGCCGGGAGCGCCGCCACGAGGTGCTAACAATAACTGCATTTAGATGCGGTGAAGATAATGTTGGTAGTGCAGCGACAGCAGCAGGAGACGTTCCGGAGAAAACGGTTGGATTCGGAATTGCGCCACTAGATGGCAGCAAATGACCGCATTGTAACCTTAACAAGCAGACGACTCACCTTCTGTTAGGTTCTGTAGAACCTCAGGAACAGTCCCGAATAATAATAATAATAATAATAATAATAATAATAATAAATAATAATAATAATAATAATAATAATAATAATAATTAAATTTTTATGAAGAAAGTAAAGTTTTATTGTTCAAACACAAATAAAAAAAATTACAACACTTCAAATGTATTAAAAAAAACAAGCAAAAAAAGCATTGTACCACCCACTTTGAATCATCATCATCATCATCATCATCATCATCATCATCATCATCACCTCCTGCAGCTCCTGCAGCTCCTGTCATGTGACTGCTGCTGGTGCGATGCAGAAACCTTCAGGATTAAAGTTGAAATCTGTCTTCTTCTTCTTCTTCTTCTTCTTCTTTGTTTGTTTTTCGAGACTGAGTCCTATTTTAATTTTGCCCCGCCCCCTTTTTTTCAGCAAAGAGAACCAATCATCATCAGTCACACAGGCTGGTCTATAAATAGAACCGAGACAACAAACGACTCCCTGCTAATAACTCATCAGACGCCGTTTCCAGGGTGATAGGACAGACAGACAGACAGACGGACGGACGGACGGACGGACGGATCGTCGGCGGTGAAATCAAGTCGGCTGCTGATTGGTTGATTATTAGACGACTGACACGATGAAAGAAAATTAGTGTTCAGCTGCAGAGAAACACAAACAGCCTCTGACTGTCACACCTGCAGGTAAGAGACCCCCCCCTCTCTCTAACACACACACACACACACGCGGTCCCGGGGGAGGCTTCCTTCCACTCGCTGGCATCTCTCTCACTTTAACTAACAGGCGATGAAAAGTCGTCAGGCCCAAAATAACTGGGCTTGATCATCGTCCATCAAAGGAGGCGGGGCTCACCGACACCTGGACGCACTGACAGGAAGTAGAACTGGAGTCGACACCAACCCAGTTGTGTCAACAACAAGGAGAGGAGACACACACACACACACACACACACACACACACACACAGAAAGATGCTGCTAAAATAAAGAAAAGCAGAAGTTGACAGCTAGACATATGTGGGACATGGCTAATGACGGGAAGCGCTTTAAAATTAGAAATAGGAGCCAGGCAGACGGAAAAAGGGAGTCGGTCGGCAGAATAAATGAGCCGCTCGGGTGACAGTCGAGTCGCGCCGCTGACACGCTGGCCGACCTTCTTCGCGCTCATAAAACTCATCCTTCAGGCTTCACATGGGAGTCGCTGCTGCCGCTTGCTAGCTGCTAGCGTCACAGACTGTCGACACCGGGAATTATTCCGAGTCGCCGCTGAGAATTTTGGAGGGATGCTACCTCTCCGAGCAGCCGATCACTGAGGTCTCTGAAGATGGAAGAGGCGGGGCTACAGCTACAGTCCAGCAGCCGTGGAAGAAACAGCTAGCCGGGGCTAGCTCGTAAACGACACATTCAGTCTGCGTTTAGCAGTTGGTGTGTGATGTCACTGTTGGATTTGGTTTGCTAGCCTCCATTTCATCCCCTTGTACCACGTCAGCGACCAATCACTTTGCGCAGGTGGTCCGGCTCCAGCTAGCAGTAGCTTAGCTGCCAAAGACGGCCATCTTTGACATCTTTGAGAGCAGCTTCCTTCCAAACTTCCCTCTTCCTTGACTTCTGTCCAGTGTTGTAAAAGTGATAAAAAATATGTTAAATTGTTTTGTCATTAAAACATAAACCGTAAAATAAAATAAGAGAAATGAGAAAAACACAACACACATCTACTGCCACCATGTGGTGAATAAAGGGAAGACAAGCCAGTGATTCTATTCATATTTATTTGAAAACAATCATTTTTTTTTTTTTGCACTTCTACTGCGATTCCTCATTGCAACTGAGTTCATACATGATATTTGTATTAATTCCACAGAACACCATCACAAAAGTTACCCTTTTATATGCACGTTTACCTTTTTTTTGTCCTTTTTATGTCTCGTATTGGTGTCATTTTTAAACAATGACTTGTGCTTTGATATCTTCGAAAGAGAGAAAAAGAGAATTTGTTTTTTTTAAATCCTCAAAAGACATCATTGTTGTCACGATAAGTGTACATAGCAACAGATCGGAAATACAAAAAGCAGGAGGAGGTGCAGGAGGAGAAGATAAAGTGGTGGAATACACAGCGATAGAAACAGAGATACACACTCACATTGCAGCCTGCCCGACTCCGCCCACAAAATAACAAAAAAAAAAAACAACTACACTCTCCCATGAGTCTCTGAAGTCGTCCCTGAAGCCTCCCTTTCTCCTCCTGGTGGTCGGATAGTGAAGTACGCCGATTGTTGCCTTGCAACAGAAAACACTCCCTGCTGCCACGCAGAGTTTTGGCTAAATATTGCTTAGCTACCTAGAGGAGGTGGAGGAGGGCGGGGTTAGGGGGAGGAGCCGTCCAATCAGGGATCGGTGTTGGATTCCTTATTTTTCTTCTTCTTCTTCTTCTTCTACTTAGCCAAGTTTGGGGCTCAGAGCGCAGAGCAGCTCACTCCTGAAATCACTTTCAGCACGACTCGAGTTCATCGCAAAGCAAAGGAAAGAAAAACGTCGGTAGAATAAGGTGCACTAGCCGGAGTTGGGTCGCAATATTTTAGCGCGAGAAACACGAAGAAACGAAAGAGTTTCCGAGGGGGTCGGCGAGCGAAGAATTGTGCATCATCTGCAAAACTGGACAGAGAAAAGTTCCGAGGAGAGCGTTTTGGGAGCGTCGACGGGAGTATTTACAGCCACTGGAATGTTTGCGAGGAGCATCGATCATTCAAGCTTTAAGTCGGCGCCACATCCATCATCAAAAGGGAAAGGGCTGAGGGGGCGGGGTTAAAAGTCAAAGGAACCAATGACTTGCGAGAGAGAAAGGCGTGTTCCATCGTTTTCGCTTAATGCTGGGAAAAAAAAAAAAATTTTAAAAAAAAAAAAAAAAAACGAAAGGATCAGTTCACCATGAAAAAAAAAGTCCGAAGAGGAAAATCTGGAGCAGGCAAAGAGCAGCGAGGAAAAGTACGAGTCAAAGTATGAGACGCCTAAAGTCAAAGTCCATTAAATGAGACAGATAGAATGATAGATAGGTAGGTAGATATAATTATAAATTGATAGAAAGATAGATAGAATGATAGAATGATAGAGTTACTGTATGTACTTATATGCTGGCTAAATATTAATCTTATTTCCATGTGTATATACCTGCAGGCATAAAGGGAGGGGGGGGAGGAGCCTCAGATGTATATAAATAGGTCTAACATATAAAGCCATATTACAGTGTACACGTCGCCGCCCTACTGGCGGCCGATAGCAAAAAAACGAAACAATCCCCCATGCTTTACATTTAGAAAAAAAAAAGAAAAAAAGGCATCCACCACATTTAAGAAATAAAACGTACAATTTATGAAACATGGTAACAATAATAATAATAAATAAGTCTGGTAGAATTGCTGCTGTACACGAAAAAAAGCAAATTTTTTTTTTCCTTAAAAATTTCACTCATATAAAAATATAGTTTTAGTGCAACCGTACGTCATCATAGTCATAATATCCAGAACTTCACATCGATCGTCAAAGACTTTAAGGTGTCTGGGAGGAAAAAGATGAAGAAGAAGGGAGGGGGGGGCGGGTGGGAGGAGCTAAGAGGAGGAAGGAGGCGGGGACTGCAGTTATTACAAAGCCGATATGCACAAACGAGACGGTGGCGGTGATATTTACAGTGGAGGAAGTGACGAATGAAATCAAAGGCACACAGAGTCTGTGGGTGACGTACCGATTGGCTGGAGCCCATCTCCAAGCCCCGCCCACTTTTCAGAGCGTGTGGGGGAGGGGAAGAGTTTGAGTCGAAACTGTGTGCAAAAGTCGTTTTTTTTTTCCTCCTTCTCTCACTTCCTGTTACACCTCATCCCTTCCTGTCATCCTGAAATAAGGCTCCGCCCCCTCCTCCTCCTCTGGCCCCGCCTCCCTACGACGCCCCTTTGCTCCACCTCGTGCTTTCGCCCTCGCCGTCCCTCTCCGGCTGGACGGGGTTGGACGTCGCCGAGGGTGGGAGGGGTGAGGCGGGGTGAGGCGGGGAGGGGGTGGCGGCAGCAGGGGCTGATGGGTAGGAGGGGCGGGGCTCTGGGCCGCTAAAGTGCTGAATCCTGGGACCTGGAGGCGGAGACGGCGGCGAGGCGGGAATGGACGGCGAGCGCTGCTGCTGGTGGTGGGAGTCAGTGGGCGGAGCCACAGGGAAGCAGGAGGGGCCGACTCTAGCCCCGCCCCCTCTCTCGGCCAGCTCCTCCGAGGCGATGCAGAGCGAGGCGATGGCCTCCGTGCAGGTGTGGACGCTCTCCTCCGGCTCCGCCCTCGGCCCTCCTCCAGCTCCGCCCCCCAGGTCCTGCACCGACCCCATTGGCCGCTCTCTGAGGTGGGGGAAGGCGGCCTCTCCGGGGGCGGAGTCCTCCGACGTGCTCTGCTGCAGCAGCAGGCGGCTGGAGGCTCCCTGCTGCTGCCTGCTGCTGCTGCTGCGCCCCCTGCTGGCCCAGAGGGGCGGGGCCGGAGGCGTGTACCATCTGGATCCCTCCGATGGGGATCATGGGGAACAGAGATCGCACCTGGAACAAACAGGGTCACCACGTGAGGTCAAGGTCAAGTCAAGGTTGAACTCGTGAGGGCGGAGCCTCTCCAGCTGTTTAGCGGTCATTAAAAAAAAGTGGGCGTGGCTTACTGTGACTTGCGAGTGGAGGGGGAGGTGACTGAACAGCACCTGGCGAGGTGGGCTGGACCCGCCCTGACTCCGCCCCACCGGGGACCCTGGGCCGTCCTGCTGAGAGAGGAGCAGTTCCAGCGTCACCACCAGGGGGCAGCAGAGTTTCCCCTGACTGAAGCTCAAACTCACCGTCTCCATGTCGCCGCCGCTGCCTCGCCGCCGCCGCCTGCTGTGAGCCGGCGGTGCGGACTGGTGACCCGGCCGGAGGCTCCGGGCGCCGCCCTGCTGGCTGCTGGACAGAATTACACCAACGTGAACGTCAGTACGTTTACGCGACACTCGAGAAACTGAAACTGAAGTGCATGTGAACGCGTTAGGTCCGAACTAAGATTTGAGTTTGAGAACTCCGCCCCCGACTCACCTGAGGTGGTGCAGGTGTGGGTGGAGCCCCCGGCGGGGCGACAGGGGTCGGATCAGCCCCCGGGGGCGACCCCGAGGTGAAAGGTCACGCTTGTAGTCCCGCCCTGCGGGGGAGGAGGGCCTGGACAGGGGGGAGAGCAGCGAGAGGTGCCCCCCCCTCCTGGGGGAGGAGTCCCGTCTGAACCCCCCCGACACCCCCAGCTCCCTCTTAGGGGAGGGGTGGCGCCGCGGCGACAGGTGAGGTGAAAGGTCGCGGTGGGGGGAGAGGTAGCGGTGGGCCGAGGGGGAGGAGCCGGGGGAGAGGGGGGAGGGGCAGCCGGAGGAGGAGGAGGAGGGGTCGGGGAGGGAGGGGCAGTCGTCCAGGCGCGGCGCCCCGTGCAGGCTGGTGGGCGGAGCCTGCAGCGTGATGCGGATGCTGGGGACGGTGGTGAAGTAGCCAAACGGCGGCGGTCGGCCCAGCAGCTCGGACGCCAGCCGAGGTGCATGATGGGGGAGGTCGCGGCGGCGGCGGCGGCGGCGGCGAGGCCGAAGGGCTGTGGGCTGGCGGAGCGCGAGCGAGCCAAGGGGGTGGAGTCTCCGTCGTAGTCCTCCTCCTCCTCCTCCTCCTCCTCGCCGTCCTCCTCGCCGTCCTCCTCAGAGTCGTCGGCGTCGGAGAACTGGTGATCTGCCAGGGTCGACCGGGACGACCTCTCTGACCTCTGACCTTCGTCTCCCACGTCTGGAAGGGGAGGAGGAGCCGAGATGTCAGGGACAGGGAGAAGGAGAAGAAGGAGAAGAAGAAGAAGAGGTGAAGTAGCGAGGAAGGAAAGAAGGAAGAATTAAAAAAAAGGGAAGGAGGAGGAGAGGAGGAGGAGAGGAGGAGTCAGGAGGGGAGGAGGAGTCAGGAGGAGAGGAGGACTCAGCAGGAGTCAGGAGGAGTCAGCAGGCATCAGGAGGAGAGGAGGAGTCAGGAGGAGTCAGCAGGAGTCAGGAGGAGTCAGCAGGCATCAGGAGGAGAGGAGGAGTCAGGAGGAGTCAGCAGGAGTCAGGAGGAGTCAGGAGGAGAGGAGTCAGGAGGAGTCAGGAGGAGAGGAGGAGTCAGGAGGAGTCAGGAGGAGAGGAGTCAGGAGGAGTCAGGAGGAGTCAGGAGGAGAGGAGGAGTCAGGAGGAGTCAGGAGGAGAGGAGGAGTCAGGAGGAGTCAGCAGGCATCAGGAGGAGTCAGGAGGAGTCAGGAGGAGAGGAGGAGTCAGGAGGAGAGGAGGAGTCAGGAGGGTCAGGAGGAGTCAGGAGGAGAGGAGGAGTCAGGAGGAGTCAGGAGGAGAGGAGGAGTCAGGAGGAGGAGGAGTCAGGAGGAGAGGAGGGTCAGAGGAGTCAGGAGGAGTCAGGAGGAGAGGAGGAGTCAGGAGGAGTCAGGAGGAGAGGAGGAGTCAGGAGGAGAGGAGGAGTCAGGAGTCAGGAGGAGTCAGGAGGAGTCAGGAGGAGAGGAGGAGTCAGGAGGAGAGGAGGAGTCAGGAGGAGTCAGGAGGAGAGGAGGAGTCAGGAGTCAGGAGGAGTCAGGAGGAGTCAGGAGGAGAGGAGGAGTCAGGAGGAGTCAGGAGGAGTCAGGAGGAGAGGAGGAGTCAGGAGGAGAGGAGGAGTCAGGAGGAGAAAGTGAGCAGACAGTTTGAATCAGAGGGATAAACTTTATTTTAGCGGACAGAAAGTTTAGACAGTAAAACAAACAGCAGTCGAACCGCCGTCCCACCGCTGGACACCAGCCAGGAGTAAACAACACGCAACCACAACACACAACAACAACCACTGACTCACACAGACCCACAAAACTCACTGGCAACAAAAAAAAAAACATCCACGTCAAGTTCTGCTGAAGATCCTCCTGCGTGGAGACTGGACTCAGAGAGTGTGTGTGTGTGTGTGTGTGTGTGTGTGTGTGTGTGTGTGTGTGTGTATGTGTGTGTGCGTTGCCCACCTCCGTCATCGCCCTCGTTGTCCTCCACAGACGACGTGGAGACTCCCAACTCCAGACACTTCTTCATGTGAGCCTTCGACTTCATGTGCTTTGTCAGGTTCCCTGCAACACACACACACACACACACACACACACACACACACACACACGGTATTTACTGGAAACCAGAGCTGGTTTGGCTGCACCGCCACTCAGTGTGGCTGCAATGGAAACAGAAGCAGCAGTGGGGAAAGAAGAAAAAAAAAAAAATTCCAGTCTTTCCAAAAAAATTAAAGTTTAAAAAAAACCAGTTGAAATTGAAATGTGTCCACCATCTGGGTACTGCAAAACTGCCCTGACCTTTGACCCCTAGCACAGACTGACGCGTCTGAAGGCCCAGATCTTAAAAGCCCGGTTCGGAGTGAATGCACCCGGAACGACGCCGCCCCCTTCAGACGGCCCCCCCCCCCCTCGTGTTATTCATCCAGGCGAAACCCCCAGAACTGCTTTGTTTCTCCCTTCGGAGGAGGAGGAGGAGGAGGAGGCGGAGCTCCGACGCCACTCACCTTTGGTCTTGAAGGCGAAGTTGCAGAACTTGCAGACGTAGGGCCGGACGTCCGTGTGGGTCCGGATGTGTTTCTTCAGCATGCTGGGCTTCTTGCAGCGGATGCCGCACTCCTCGCAGATGTACTTCCCCCGGCCGCGGCCGCGCACGTAGACGTAGTCCTCGTTGGACTTGTACCTGGAAAATGAACAAACAAACAAACAAACAAAACAAGAAGAAAGGATTAGCGGATGAGCTAGCCGCTGGATTTTGGAGCCTTGAACGTTCCCACTTGTGGGTTTTCATCCGTGGCTTTTATGACAGAGCTTTTTGTCTGAAAGACAAAACACGGATGACCACAAGTCCTCCGTCCTCTCCACTAGACATCGCTGACACGGCGGCGGGGCGGGGGGCGGAGCTTATCACCAAATGTCCGTCGTCGTCGGCTCGCTGGCCAAATTTCTCTCTCTCGCCGCAGACGTGACCGTCGAGTTATTTTTTCATTTGGGGCTCAAAAGAAGTGAACACGGCCTCGTGTGTCCCGGTATCAGGTACATCAAA
The DNA here is from genome assembly GCA_009823395.1 of Thamnaconus septentrionalis. Classification (NCBI taxonomy): domain Eukaryota; kingdom Metazoa; phylum Chordata; class Actinopteri; order Tetraodontiformes; family Monacanthidae; genus Thamnaconus; species Thamnaconus septentrionalis. The sequence goes on from CM020519.1 coordinate 1,494,402, forward strand.
GGGTTCCGGCTGAAGTGCCTCGGACCGGGCGGTCTGACGAGACGAGACGTTTACACAGCTGCGGCCGCTTATGGAAACTGAACGATGGTGATTATTATTTTTTTTTTATTCTGTTCGACTCGCAGCACACGGTAAGATCGTAAAAGCGGATTCCCTTTCAGAAAGTGATGGATTTTGGTTTGTTGTTTTTTTTTTTTTTTAAACTGGACCCCGAAATATTTAAAAGCTGACATTTTCCGTTTGCGGGTCAGACAGTGCTTCAGGTTTCTTTGCCCCCCGGTGAAGCCTTTGCTGACGTATGTCTTTGAAAATGTCAAGTTGAGGCCACTGGACTCGTTCTCGCTCTTCGATCTTGGAACAAGAGTCCAGTTGGCTCACCTCAAACCTTCTACACGAAGACCTTTTGATGGATTCTGACGACCTGATAAGATTTGCTTCCATCATGATCACCTCGCGAGGCTCTCGATGACTAACCCCAGAACACCGGTGACCCCCAGAACCCAGTGCGGGACCTACCCGCCCTCAAAGATCTTGATGCGAGTGGGTTCGCTGGCAGTTGTCTGCTTGACTGTGACGTCTTTCTCCCCGTGCTCCTCCTTGGAACGGTCCCAGGACGAGGACACCATCACCACTCCCTTCATCTTCCTCCCAAAGTGGCCCACGTCGGCCGTCGGCATCAGCTCGGGCTTCAGCTGAAAAGGACCAGACAGAGGATATCTGTGACGACAAAGTCCGACTTATTTATTTATATGTATCTACATCTATACTGTGAGAGCTTTGTCGTTCACCCTGGAACTCACTCTGGCTCTATTTATCTCTCTCTCTCTACATGTCTGTCAAAGCAGACGAGCGCCCTCTGGACTCTGGATCTGCTCCAGGTTTCTTCCCACAGGGGAGTTTTTTTCCCGGCCACTCTGGGGGCCTCTGATTCTACAAAGCACTTTCTTGTGATTTAGCGCTGTACAAATAAAAGTTGACTGATTGGAAATGCTTTTCCGCTGTTCAACACGACATACCCTTGACATTCCCTCAACACACCTGGTCAAATCTCAGCTTCCAGGCCACGGACGAGACCAGTTTCCCCGAGCTAGGCGGCGATGTGGCGGCAGTGGTGTAAAAAGAGTCGCCGTGGTTCCTCCTCTGCTTGGAGCGCAGCAGGGCCAGCGTGGCCTTGGTGCTGAGGCCCAGAGGGTTTGGGTCGTGGGAGCTTACGCACCACGAGCCGTAGACGGAGCTGAGTGCGCCGGCCGGGCCGTTGCTAGGCTTAGTGTAGTTGAGGAAGCACCAGCTGACCCTGCTGGTGGTGCGCAGACTGGGGAAGCTGGTGAGGAAGCGCTGCATGTCGCTCACGTTGGTCAGTAGCAGAGACTGACCCGGTCCTTGGGGTCCGGTCCTGTTCTGGGTGGCGCCCTGCTGGACCAGCGTGTTCACGGGGACCTTGCTGGATGTGGGAGGATTTGAGCCGTCGGTTCCTTCTGCGTCGCCGGTCAACGCCCCAGTCGGGGGGCTGGATGCTGGTTCTGGGACCACCTGGTCTACGTGGAGCTCCTCAGGGGAGTCCCGCCCATCCAGCACTGGCGAGCGGTCGGTGACGATCTGGAGGGGAGGGGTGAAGCTTTCTGGCCGGGGGACATTAGGCAGGTGGGGGCGGACGAGCGGACAGGTACGGCGATTTTGGGGCCAGCTGTGAAGTCGCTGAGCGGTGGCGGCGAGGAGGCCATTCTCTCAGAGTCGTCAAAGGAGTCGTCACTCTTCAGACGACCCCCTGACCTCTCCCCTGCCCTTTCTCAGAAGACTTAGTCCCTCCTTCGGTTCCGCTAAGTTCGACGGCGCTCATCTCCCTCAGGATTTGGCCGTACATCCTCTCCTCCTTGACCCTTTTCTGCTGGTTGGTTTCAAAGAAGCGCTCCAGGGAGCTGGCGGGGGACAGCATACGTTTGCCGCCTCCGCTGGCGGACGCTGAGGCGTCTGTGGTGGAGATGGTCCCTGATGTCAGAGACAGTGGGATCCCTGTGTTCAGCTGCTGCTCTGGCAGCGAACCTGGACTGTTGAAAAGGGGATAGCGCAGGGTCGTACCGTCTGTCTGTCCCAGGAAGTGTGCTAGGTTGAATCCTGTCCCGCCCATCCCACCAGAGATTACACCCGGTGGTTTGCTGGCACCCAAAATAGGAGCTTGGAGAGACGCGTTGCTGTCTGTTGGTTGGTCAGCGATGCCTCGCCGGGCCGAAGCAACAACCTGCGCCGCCACACTGTCGTGGGCAGCGACCAGCTGGCTGACGCTGGTGTACATGATGCTGCCAAACGATGGCACATGTGTTTGAATCCGTACTGGGACTATCAGGCCTGGCGGAGGCCTGGCACCCGAGGTTCTGAGTGGCAAAGACAGGCTGGATTTGCTGCAGGTGCGCAGGAGAAGCAGTGGAGCTGGAGGTTGAGTGCTTGGCCGCCAGGGGGAAGGTGCGAGGTGACAAGGAGGCAGGCTGGTACTTTGGACCGCTCGGATTGTCTGGCTTCCCATCGTGGATCTGTTGCTGATGGGAGTGGAGCACTTGTTGCTTCTGGAGTGAGAGTCCCGGCAGGCTGCTTGGTGGTCTTATGTGGAGTTTCTGAAGCTGCTGCTGGGCCTGAAGAGTCAATTGCTGTCTGGAGGTCTGAGGAACTTCCTGGCTCCAAAGCAGGCCAGCCTGCTGGAAGGAAAGGTAAGGCGTTCCACTTGGGTACGACTGGATCTCGTGACCCGGATACTCCCCTTCGGACGAAGAACCCTGGGCTTGCAGGCGATGCTGCTGGAACCTGTGGTGGAGAGATTAGTTTGTGCTTATGAAAGTTTCTGGTTGTCATCATGCTGATGATATCTTTGTAACTGGGAGGCCATTTTACGGGAACCGAAGAAAGACTTTGTTACCTGCCATGTAGAGGTTCGTCCTGCAGGCTGTCCTCACTCATGCTCTGCTGAAGGAAATGCTGGTGGTGCTGTTGGTGAGTTCCTAGACCTGTGCACAGAGCATTCCCCAGTGAGGGTCAAGGAACTGTCAAGGAACTGAAGACAAAGTCAGGGTCCTGCATTACTCACCACCCAGGCTGGTTCCAACTCTTTTACCTCTGCAGGTAAGATCATCTGCACTGTGGGAGGAACCTGCTGGACCAGGCCATTGAACGTGTTCTAAACTCTCCTGTTTGATCAGCATCTCAACGACTCCCCCTTCCTGGGCGACTGTCTCTGGATAGACACTCAGGGAAGGCTGCAAGATGTACAAATACACGTTTAGATTCACATTTAGATACAAAGTCAACTGATTTTCTGTATTGGTAAGACCCTGGAGAACCTTCTTTATGTTCTACCATCTAGGACAGGGTAACAGCTGCTTCCAACTGCAGGGCTACTCTTACCTGTCGGACAAGGTATCCTCGCCGGCGCTCCTTCATTGCAGAGGCACTAGAGTAAACCTCCCCCTGTCTGGAGGAAGGCAAGTTTCCATAGTCAAAGGACTTGCTTCTCATTTCAGTCAACTCAGTGGGCAGCGTGCATGGCGCCTGCTCCGATGAAGACCGCCTCATCTCCCTCTGCTGGTGGTGACTGGAGTGAGCGCTGCCAGGCACCGTCAGGAACTCGGATTGCTTCGGTCCGCCACAAGAGGTGGAGTCATCCTGAGTTGTGAAAACAGGAAGATGTTTCAGAGAAAAGGGACTTTGTATAGTTGGTGCCAGGCACCGTTCCCAATGAGGTAGCCATGATGAACACGTTGGACAAAACTGTAGAAAGTCAGCCTACATGACATTGGATGGGATGAAGAAACGGGTTTACCTGTTTGGTGGGTGAGACGGATTTCAGCCCTTCCTCTCTGTCGAAGGACATAGAAAAGGATGAGGAGTGTGAAAGGTTGCTCTCCTGGCTGGGGCTGCGAGACAAGCTGGTGCAGGTGGACTCGAAGCTGGACTCCCCAGACGAGTGCTCCATGTCCGTCAGCCGCAGCCTCTTCTTCTTGGGCGGCAGCTTCTCCGAGGGCATCTGAGACAGCGTGTCGCTCCTCTGCGGCAGCTGGAACTCCTCCACGTGCTGCTGATGCTGCTTCTCTGGCTCCTTGACTGTCGTCTGGGTTTCCGCCTCTTTCTCGGGCTTGTCAGGCTCCTCGGTCACCCTGATTTCTGGGACTTGGATGTTGGGCTGCCGGACCAGTTTGTGCGGGATGTGGTAAGGCTGTCCTGGCGAGGTGGCGGCGGCAGGAGAGGAGGAGGGGAGGGACCCAAGGTCACTGTCACTATGCGGCTGCGGCTCCATGCTCTCCGTCCTCAGAAGGATGGATTCGGGGCTCAGGGCATCTTCGTAGATCTCTGTGTCTGATTGCTCCGAGTACTGGCTGGAAAGAGCCTTGTCTGAAGGCTGATACCCCGGCTGCTCAAAGGACTCAGACTTCTCAAAGGAACTTGGCCTGCTGAGGGAGTTGGTGTGTTGGATGACTGATATGACATTCCCTGCCGTCTTCCTGCCTTCAGAGTCAGGAAACAGCGCAATGTCCTCCGAGCACATGCTAGCACAAGTGTCAAAGCTGTCCGATTGGCTGTGAGCACTGTGCAGAGAGCCCTTCCCGGTGGGGGTGGCCCTGGAACCATCAAGACTACCTTGTTTGAAGTCATAGTCTCCCACTATCTCCACCGAACCACTGCAGCTGCTGTCGCAGTGCCCGGGACTGTCCTCCTCGTCTCCAACGCTATTCTCCTTCCTCCTTTTTCTCGTGGCTATTTCCGACATGCTAACCTTCGTACCGTATGGGCTGTAGGCAACGTACTCTGGAACTCCTGGGTTGCGCTCGTCAATCTTCACGCCGAGGGAAGGAGCTACATTCTTGGGCACGTGTCCGTGGCCCTCGGCCTCTCCCACGTGAGCCTCATTGGCGGAATGCTCAAAGGCGGTCTGCCGTCGGAGTCTGCTGCGAGGTGGATAGAACACATCATCCGACGTCATCATCTCATCAAAAGAGTGACTGCCTCGGATTCCGGGTGGGACGCTCAGATTGGGCGGGGAGGAGGTTGGCATAGAGTTGCTCCTGATGAGGGTCCCCGAATCTGACGGCGGCTCCAGAAGTCCCGTGCTGCTCTGACAGGGTCCCGTTGGATAATGTTTGGGATCGCCAGAAATTCCCACATCTCCGCGGAAGCCTATGTGACCCTCTGCTATCTTTCCCATGTCAAGAATGGCGCCCGATTGCTTTAGGCTAGCCAGGGCGCCGGGGTCAGTGCCGGCCATGCCCACCGTGGCTGGCTGTCTAGATCTGGAGTTGGGTCCGTAGTACCACGTCCGACCAAACATGATCTCCTCGTACGACTTGGCGTTGGTGTTCGGGGGGCTGATCTGCTGCTCTGCGCTCTCGGAGCGGGAGAAGTATCCGGAGTCGGTGCTGCCCTTGCTGTGAGGACTCAGGAGGTTGAGGGACTGGGATTGGACCGACTCGCAGTCCTGGCCTTTCTTCTCGTTGAGTCTCAGGGCCAGACGTTGTTTGATTGTCGGACAGTCATCCAGCGAGTGTGCGCGCCCACCGGCCTGCGAGGCCAGCATGTGGTGTGAGCCCTTGAACTCCATGCCAGCAGAGGGCACTCCTCCTGGCTTGGGGACAATCAGGATAGGCACTTTCATGGACCCGACGGGCAAATCTTCAGCTGAGTCCGCATATGCTGGTTCCACACCACCTGCAGGGTAAACGCAGTAAGTCGGGCGTTAGAGCCACCACAGAAGCAATGAATTCCAGTTCAAGGCAGACATTCGAAACCATGACAAATTTTCATCTTATGTAATTCGGTTTCAAAAACGAAATGAATTTCAGCGAGGTCATTCACTTCTAAGAAAACACACAATTACTTTTTTTTAAAATAAATTCAGCGATGCTGAATGACTTTCTGAGGTATTCGGCCAGTTGTAAAAGTACCTGCACTCTTGTCGGCCTCAAAGGAAATCTGTGGGATGGGGCTGTCCTTGTCTGTCAACATGTTGGGGCCTTCCACGCCTTCCTCGTCCGTGTCGGTGCTCTGGTCTCCGTCCGAGTGGACCTCGGCCTCGCCCCCCGGGGACGCCCGGTCCATCTCCCTGCCGTGGGCCAGGGCCAGCTCCGGGAATGGCGCTAGTCGGGCCTTGATGGCGTGTGCGTGGGACTTCCTGTGCTTGTAAAGGTTACTTTTGGTTTTGAAGGAGAATCCGCAGGGCTCACACGGGTACGGCCTCTCGCCCGTGTGCGAGCGGATGTGCTTCTTCAGGACGCTGGGCTTGGCACAAGCCCGGCCGCAGAAGTTGCACTTGTACTTTCCGGGCTTTTTTGGCTTCTGGTCCTTTTTGCAATAGCCCTCCTCTCCAGGCTCGGCGCCTGACTGAGAATATCCAAAGGAACTGGGTAAACTGGGGGACTTCTGACGCTGGAACCGTACTGCACTGGTGCCGTGCGGGTGGTGCGTGTGTCCCAAGGGGTACAAGTCGTCGGAGGGCAGCTGGCCGGCAAAGGGCCAGGCGTGGGGCTCCAGACCTGGCTGAGGTTTGGCTCCTGAGGCAAAGTGCTCTGTCTGGGGGTGCTGAGGGTACGGCTGTCCCAGCTGGTAGGGGAACCCCCTGGGGAATCCCTGCACAAAGGCTCCTTGGGGGTCTTGAGACGGCGGACCTCCCATGGCGCCCCCTGCAGAAGGTCCCGATAGCAGCGTTCCTGAATTCTCTGTAAACACGTACTTCTGTTGTGGCGCAGCGCCCCCGGTGGCACCGCCGGGCAAACTCTCACGATGTTTCCCCTCCGGGTCGGCAAAAGTGTTCCTCCTGGCGGCGGCCGAGGGCTCCGACGCCCACTTCCTCTGCAGCGGCACCTTCTCCTTCCCGGCTGAGCACCTCTGCCCGGGCGCAGCTGATTCACGAGCCTCCATGCTGGAGGAGCTCCTCGGCGGGTTCGAGGTGGGAGGCGGGGGTGGGCGGTTATGGAGGGTTACAAGGTCTCGGAACTACTTGGCATGATGGCTGAACCTTTGTGGGCTGCTGACCAGTTGACAGAAAAGGGGAAGGACCCATCCAAGAGGGACTGGTGGCCAAAGAGTGAGTTGAGGGTCTCCAGTGGATGTCATAAGAAGGTCTCCCACTGGGAGCTGCTCCGATAAACTCGCTGCTGCTGCTGCTGCGTCTTGATTATGCGTCCAGTTTTAATCTCACGGCAGAAGGTTCTTGAAGTTCCCTGCTGAGGAAAAACAACATCCGGCTGAAACGTCGACGTGTGGAACACGCTGGGAATCGCTCGTCCGGATCCGGGAAGACCACGCACCCTCTTGGAGGAGCGCCTCCTCCCCCCTCTGGTTCCTGAGCCGAACTGGAAGCCTCAGATCTCCTCCAGCTGCCTCCTCAGCGGACCTGCAGCAGAAAAACAAACCCAGGCGTTGGTACCTGCTCACTTGCGCAACTCACACGATGCCATTTGTGTAACGGACATTTTCAACCAGCCACACACATCTTCGTTAAACCACGCGTTGTGCTCGGTGGAGATGTGCTGACGTGAAGGTCACTGATTGCTCAGGAAGGAAGTTGCTTCACAGCAGAATCCATCTGTGCTTCTTTTTCTTTTTTTTTTTGCCTCTTTGCAGCCCTTCATCCCTCCTCTCCTCCCCCCCCCCACCACCCTGCACTCAGTGACTCACTGATGCAAAGCAAACCCACGCTGTTCCTAAAAACACACAAAGGCTTATAAATAGGCTGTGGAAGTGACGTCGGCGGTGTCATAATGTGTGTAGGCGTCCAAAAAAAGGCCGAAGTGGAAGAGAAGCAGCGAGCAGCAGCACCTTCTCCTCCTCTCCTCTCCTCCTTTCCTTCCTCCCTCCCTCCCTTCTGTCCGTCCTTCCTTCCTTCCCTCCTCTGACTCCACGTCAACTCGTTCCACAAACAAACAGGAAGAAAAAAAAAGAATAAAAAAAGCAGCCAGTCGTGTTAACGCGTACAGCGCAGCAGACAGCCTGTGTGTGTGTGTGTGTGTGTGTGTGTGTGTGTTCTGCGGGTTGTGTAACGTTTCTTAACCACACCGACAGCAACAACACCTGACAGACGCTGCTGAAGCTCCAGTATTTTATCAGGCAATCTGATTGCAACA
>CM020519.1:1505000-1512500 GCA_009823395.1 Thamnaconus septentrionalis
GAGGCCGGACCAGGTTCACACACCTGAGCTGCTCCGGACTACATTTCCCAGAGTTCCCTGCGTGGGGTCTGGACCGGGAGGATGGAAACGCCCTCCAGCGCCACATTTTAAAACCAGCTTGCAAGCCGGAAAGAAAATATACTGAGATCCAGCAGAACTGAAAGAGCTCAGCGCCACCAATCAGCTGTTCGCCACTATTAGCAACCTGTTAGCATCGGAGCCGGGGGCTGAAAATTACATCTGGGAGAGAATGTGTGGACACACACACACACACACGCACACACACACACAGGAAGTCAATCGTGCAACCTGATTTTTTTTTCTCTGCCCAGAAAAAGAAGAGATGTTAATCACTGTGTGTGTGTGTGTGTGTGTGTGTGTGTGTGTGTGTGTGTGTGTGGGAGGAGGAAGTCTTCCGTGTGCCAAGGTTGCCGTCCTGCTGCTGCTGCTGTTATAAAAGCTACACAAGTTACACAACGGAAACACTGCAAAGTGAAGTCCACACACAGCAGCGTCGAAACAAAGCAAAAAAAAAGCAAATCAATTCAAACACTACCACGGCTCTGTGTGTGTGTGTGTGTGTGTGTGTGTGTGTGTGTGTGTGTGTGTGTGTGTGTGATTTCTGTGAGGTGTGCGAGGCGTCTGCTGCTCTTTTTTTTTTTTGCTGCGCAGCAGAAACTGGAAGTGTGTGAAACGGGCCGGCGTCACCAGAACCATGGAAGAGACGTCAGCGACGCAACCGCTCACGAAAAAAAAGTGACATCGCAGCGGCTAGGAGTGAGACAGCGTAGCCGAAAGAGCCGCTGGCTCGTAGTAACGCAATGTTTCCCCGTCACCGTGACGACAAAACAAACACAAATTCCACATTTGGGTGGAAAAAAAGAAAAAAAAAAAAAAGAAAAAAAAACCCCCAAAACATCGCAGGCTACGTTGCTAACGTGTTTTTTTTTTGCTCCCTTCGTTCACACACACACACACACACACACACACACACACTGCGGTTTACATGGGAAACTGGACGTGACACAGCAACGATTCAGGCTGCTTTAGAATTCCATGTTCTGGAGACACACACACACACACACACACACACACACAGACACACACACACAGTCTATGGTTCCTGAACTGCACAGCTGGGGAACATGTTTCCATCCAGTGGAGGCAGAGAGGGAAGAAGATGGGGAGTTGGGGGTGGAAGGGGGTAATGGGGAGGGGGGGGGGGGGGTGGGGGGACAGGCGTCCTGTTGGTGTAAATTGCCAGTGGAAAAGGGAAGGTCATATTTTCCACTGAGCTGCCGGAGCCTTGAAACTATTAGTGAGTTAGAACCAGTGTGTGTGTGTGTGTGTGTGTGTGTGCGTGCGTGCATGTGTGTGTGTGTGTGTGTGTGTGTGTGTGTGTGTGTTTGTGTGTAGCATCATTACATTTTCCACAACAGTTTGCAAAAGAAGCAGGCGGGACGTGCGGGAGGGGGCTGAGGGGGCGGAGCCAAGGCGGGGCCTGGGCTTGACGGGCAGCAGGAGGCAGGCAGGTGGCGGCAGTTTGTTCAGGAACCGGTTGACTCGCGACTCCTGACTCGCGACTCCTGACTCGCGACTCCTTGACTCGCGACTCCTTGACTCACGACTCCTTGACTCGCGACTCCTTGACTCACGAGACCAGCCAGCGAGTCTGTGGGTAGGAGGAGGAGGAGGAGAAGGAGGCGGGGACAGCGCCCCCTGGTGGTGATCAACAAACAGCTTCCTGTTTCAGCTGTAGCCCCGCCTCTCTCTCTCTCCTCCGACCACACTGATTGGTCCAGACCAGACCAGCGACGCAGCGGCGCTCACTGATGACGGCCGTCCTTCTCTGCCCTCTGATTGGCTCCCGACAGCATGCAGGTTGGAGTCAGCTGACCAGGGACTGTGTGTGTGTGTGTGTGTGTGTGTGTGTGTGTGTGTGTGTGTGTGTGTGACATAGAGAGAGGACGGAGGTTATTGTTGACACAAAGGGGGCGAGAGCTTGAATGACTACTGTCCTCAACACCCGTTACTCACACACACACACACACACACACTGAGCTGAGCTGTGTCCCCTCACATCCGCAGAGCAGCAGGTAGGTAGGAGGTGTGTGTGTGTGTGTGTGTGTGTGTGTGTGTGTAGCCTGAACTCTTGGCAGCTCAGATGGCTCAGTAGGAAAAAAGACGGCAAGAACAAATCCAAGTGAGTGTGTTTCCAAAACAGGAAAGAAGAATCTCCTCTCTCTCTCTCTCTCTCTCTCTCTCTCTCTCTCTCTCTCTCTCTCTCTCCTCCCGACCGGGCGAGCGGAGCAGCCACCGAGGTATTTTTATCTTTTAGCGGCAGGCTGCCAACACAGGGCTAACTGGGGGCCCCCTGGTGGTGGCTGCTCCACTGGGTCGATCAATAAAGATCCAAAAGAATCAGGAATTCTGGGCCTCGACACTGACTGTGGGCAGCGGTCATGTGACACCGGCTCGACCAATCACGGAGTTCCTCCTCCTCCTCCTCCTCTCCTTCTTGTGTGGCTGATTAATCAGCCTGGTTCAGTGGCTCCGCCCCCGACCGTCGATTAATCAGCTGCTGCCTTAATCAACTAGAACCTCGTTAAAGCTGTTTCCTTGTTAATTAGCCGTTAGCTTCAGGGCGACAGCACCATTAGAACCTCTGATGACCTCAGCGCCTAATGGGCGTGGTTAAATATTCATGAGCAGGAAGTCGAGCAGGAGACTGATGGAGGCCAGAGGAGACGGCTGCTGCTGCTGCTGCTGCTGCTGCTGCTGCTGCTGCTGCTGCTGCTGTTACTGTAACTGTTACTGTTGCTGCTGCTGCTACTGCTGCTGCTGCTGCTGCTGCTGCTGCTGCTGCTGCTACTACTGCTGCTGTTACTGCTGCTGTTACAATTACTGTTACTGCTGCTGTTGCTGCTGCTACTACTGCTGCTGCTGCTGCTGCTGTTACTGTTGCTGCTGCTGCTGTTACTGTTACTGCTGCTGCTGCTGCTACTACTGCTGTTACTGTTACTGCTGTTACTGCTGCTGCTGCTACTACTGCTGCTGCTACTGTTGCTGCTGCTGCTGCTGCTGCTGCTGCTGCTGTTACTGTTACTGTTGCTGCTGCTGCTGCTGTTGCTGCTGCTGCTGCTGCTGTTACTGTTACTGCTGTTACTGTTGCTGCTTGCTGCTGCTGTTGCTGTTACTGCTGCTGCTGCTGCTGCTGCTGCTGCTGTTGCTGCTGCTGCTGCTGCTGCTGCTGCTCACCACAGCTCACTTCCCATCTCAGAGGTAGAAAAGCACAGAGAGGCCAGGGAGTCTCAACACACTGGGAGTAACTGGGAGCCTCCTGCCAGCGATGATGTCACTCAACTCCAAATCCCGCCCCCCCTCAGGTCCCGCCTCCTTCTGGCCCCGCCTCCTTCTGGAAACACAACACTGTCGCCGCCACCGACGTCGAGCGCGAAGCAGCTGACGGGAGACGGAGAGTCGGGCCAGCGAGCGACCTGATTGGACCACTTTGAAATGAGACAGCAGCTGGCCGACCAATCAGACAGCGGCTGAGTGACATCATGCTGGCGGCATGCTGGGGGAGAAAAAGTGATGACATCACAGCGTTGACTGAGGTCGGTGAGGTCAACGGGCCGAGTTACAGCCAGAGAGAGAGAGAGAGAGAGAGGAACGCCATGAGGTCAGCGCCGAGGGAGTGGGCGGGGCCAGATTGGAAACACATGCTGTCACACACAAACACACACACACACACACACACACACACACACACGTGTACCCAGTCAGTGTGGGTGGAGCCAGACGGTGACCTCCTGACCCCTGACACAACAGAACAACAACAACAACAACCGGACGGTGTTGTGACCTTTGACCCCAAACTGACTGACGCTGCAGTTTAACAGCGTTAAAAATTTGCTCCAAGAGTCGGTGAGTCACTGGTGGATTCTGGGAAAGGGCGGAGCCAGGGGCAAGACCGGGGCTGATGGGAAACACACACACACACACACACACACACACACACACACACACACACGTTTCGGATTGTGGCAGGAGCAAAGAGAGGAGACAACAAGGACCACTGACCTTTGACCCCACTTCAACCCAATCCAAGTCCTGCATGAACGAGCTACTGATCAGATCATCTGAACGGATCGTCTGATTGGACCATCTGGCCGTGACCCGGTTGAAACTCCGCCCCCTGCCGCCGGCACCCAGACAGAACGTTCACCTCATCTGCCCTGTACACGGCTCACCGACTCATGACTCGTGACTCGTGCCACTCCGGGTCACTTCCCAGCATTCCTGGCGTTCTGAACAGAACCGAATCTCAACACAACCAAACAGAGAAACAACACAACAACGCACAAAAAAAAAAAAAAAAACACAAACGAAGCAGAAACAGGAAGTAGGCCGATGACATCACCGGCGATTGGCCAATCAGAGACCACCTTCCTGGAAAGACTGAACTCCACCGTGTGTGTGTGTGTGTGTGTCTGCTACTTCCTGTCCAGTCTCTTTGACTCCGCCTGTTTTTTTCCCCGAACCCTCTCAGCTGGTTTTGAAGTCGGCGCCGCTCGCAGCTGCTCGCCACCTGTCCGCCCCTCCCCCTCCTCCCCCGCCTCCCTCTCCCCCCTCCCACCTCCAACGCTCCACCAAGCAGGAATTCCAGTGACGCCGCTGCAGAAAGTGGGTCAACGCCGAGCGAGCCGAACTGGAGGTGGACCCTGACCTTTGACCTCTGACCTCTGACCCCTGACCAGCAACCTGAGGCTACCAGGTGGAGCCTGACCTCAGCGTCAGACCAGGAAGAGAGTGAGTGTGTGTGTGTGTGTGTGTGTGTGTGTCCTAAATCACTGCACAAACACCCAACGAGCAGCAACAACAACAACAACAACAACAACAACAACAACGCTGAACGATGGTCACTCTGGACCTGTCAGCGCCCCCCCCCCTCCCCTTGATTGGTGGAAGACGTGGCCACGCCCACAGAGCCTCCGAGGCCTCACCTGCCGCTCTGCACATGCTCAGTCCGGTCCGGCCCTCAGCGGGAGCCTCCTGGAGCCCCGTGGGAACCCAGCAGCGCCACGGCTGACTGAGTGTGTGTGAAACAGGAAATAAACAGGATGTGCCGTAGGAAGTGGTTGCCGGCGGAGGGGGTGGGGTGGAGAGAGGGGGGGAGCAGGAGGAGGAGGAGGAGGAGGAGGTGGGGGGCGCGGGGGGGATTTTTCCATGTTGTTCCTTGGCTGCAGTCGGCCAAAAGGAAGAAAAAAAAAACTACGACAGAGTTTCTGCTTTATGTCTGAGGAACACACACACACACACACACACACTGAAGGTAAGGCTGACAGGTGTGTGTGTGTGTGTGTTTCAGATGCCAGTTGTGACTAATTGTCAACAGGCTGCAGCCACACAAACACAAACAACATGAAGCCCCTCCCCCTTGCCCCCCCCCCCTCGCCCCGATGACCTTTGACCCCAGCAGACTGTCCTAGACACAACACAACACGTCCGGTCGATCCCGCCCTCCGTCATCCAGCCAATGAGGCGACGGCAGCCGCTGCCAGGACCACGCTGTCCCGGCCGCTAGCGGCGCTAATCCCGTTAGCGGCGGGCTAATGAGGCTGACGCAAGACTTTAAAGGGGAAGAAAAGCATCAATTATTCCGTCGTTTCTTTTCCTTCCTCGGCTGATTTTTTTTTTCCTCCGTCGCTTTGTTGCCTTCTGGCTGTTTTGCTGCGACTCGGTGCAGCTGGAGGAGAAACTCTGCAAACTCCCAGTCAGCAAGACGGTGTCTGGGCTGAGGACGGAGGAGGCTTCACGACGTACGAGTGGAATCCCTGTTCACCAGTGTCTCCCCCTAGTGGTCGGAGTGCTGGTGTGCTCAATAAGCTCCTCCTCTTCCTCCTCCTCCCCCACTTCCGCCTCCTACTGGACGAGTTTTGGTGAGAATTACGGCCGATGCCACCTGGAAAAATCACAGCGGTAGTTTGTGGAATTTTTTTTAGAAATGTCGCTTTTACTTTGCGAAACACTGTCACGGAAACGCAGCGACAGTTTGTGTCAGTCCAGTGGAAAGAATGAGGAGGAAATAGAACTCAACGTCATGAGTCGGGAACGTCTGGGAACAGAAAAACTGCTACTGGTGAGCAGCGTTGGGAGCGCCACCCCCTGGCTGCTGCAGGAGGAATGAGCCAAAACCAGGAAGGAAGTTGGAGGAGGAAAAAGGAAAAAAAAAAAATCAGCTTTTCATCCACGTGAGTTTTAAAACGGAAAAAATGGAAATGGAGCGGCCGCGACCAATAAATGCTTCTCTTTTTTTTTTTTTTCCCCAAAGTGGAAAACCGGCTGACGGAGGTGGAGATGACGCACCACTCCTCTCTTTTCTCCCTCTCCTTCCTCCCGGTCGCTGCTCCGTCCTTCAGGGAAGGAAGCAGAGATGAGCTGGAGGCTCTTCTCACCGCCGAACCTTGACCCCTGACCCCTGACCCCTGACCCCGATCCCTGACCTTCCGAGCAGCCAATCAGCAGCAGCCGCTCGGCAGGAGGAACCTCAGCCTCGTCTGTCTTCGCAACGACAACAATCAGACAATCAACTACAGTCCGTCAAACTACAGCGTTCAGCCGGTCTGACCAGTCAACACCTGGGCTGATCCCAACGAGCTGGACGGAGGAAAACCTGCAGTGGTCAGCGGAGGACGTCGGGAAAAGGCACACACACACACACACACACACACACACACACACACACACACACGGACCACAGAGGAATTTCCAAGTTTTCATATAAAACTGATAATGGGACTGGTCCCAGCGGGAGTGGAAAAATCTGAGGTGACTTACGAGGCTGCACATTCCAACCTCTCCACACACACACACACACACACACACACACACACACACACACACACTTTAACACCTCAGCGAGGGAGCGAGCGGGGAGAGGAAAACATGTGGAGGAGCAGCAGCAGAACCTCTGGCGCTGCTGCTGCTCCTCTTCCTCTTCTTTGACTTGAAGGTTTTTTTAGGAAACATTGTTGCAACACCGTCGCAACGATGTAGCGGACGACAGGAGGAACGAGGTGGAGGTGGAGGGGGAGGAGGAGGAGGAGGAAGGCGAGGAGAACGCTGGGAGCTCCACAGTTTTTGTCCGGGTGCAGTTTGCGCTGCGGCCTGCAGGGGGAGCCCAGAGGAAGGAGAGAGAAGCGGAGGAGTAGAGCTGCTAGAGGAGGAGGAGGAGGAGGAGGAGGAAGATGGCAGGTGAAGAGAAAAGGGGGCGGAGCCTCCTCCACCTCCTCATCCTTCTCTCTCTCCATCCATCATCCTCCCTTCATCACTCCTCCTCCTCCTCCTCCTCCTCCTTTCCTCTCCATCCATCCATCTTCTACCGCCTCCTCCTCCTCCTCCTCCTCCTCCATCCCTCCATCACCGCCAGCTCTGATAGGCTGCCACGACCTGCTGCGACCGCATGTGTGTGTGTGTGTGTGTGTGTGTCGATGGTCC
>CM020519.1:1517500-1520000 GCA_009823395.1 Thamnaconus septentrionalis
GTCGAGGATCCCGTCGGTGGGGGCGGCGGCCACACCTGATGGACGACCAAACCACATCTGCCGAGTCTTGTCAAGCTGAGCTAACAGCTAAGCTAACAGCCTGGTTTCCATCACCAGGTTCTATGGCCATGTTCAGGTTGAGCGCAATTCCAACGCAGCTAGCGTCAGCGCTACATTAGCCTGCTAATGCTATTTCCTATGAATGTCTTTATCCATTAAAAAAAAAGAAATAGAAATAGTTTATCTTTCCACTCTCGGATCTATTTGATCCATGCAGGTGCAGCAGCTCCAGTCCACCTGGACCCTGGACCCTGGACCCTGGACCCTGGACCTGGCTCTGGGTCCAGCCAGCCAGCCAGCAGCCTGTTAGCTAATTAGTCAGCTCGTTTATCTCATTACGGCCTGATTGATCTGCCAGCAGCTGATGGACCGGCACCAGGGCGCCGCCAGCGTGCGTGTGTGTGTGTGTGTGTGTGTGTGTGTGTGTGTGTGTGTGTTGTGCGTCACACAGGCAGTGGACTAATCGATAAGAACAAAGTGGGGAAGAGTTTAACGGTTACGTAATCTTGTTATCTGGCAGTGAGTGGGTGAGGCCAGGAGTGTGTGTGCATGTCTCTCTCTCTCTCTCTCTCTCTCTCTCTGACACACACACACACACACCTTGTTAAATTCCCTGCTGAGTCAAGAAGGTCACTGGATCAAGTTCATCAGGTTTACTGTGCAACTTTTTGTTGTCCAACACGTTTTTTTTTTTCCCCCCCGCCTGAAATATGATTCCTGAAAATCAAACGACAAGGAAGCAACTCAACACCTGGGAGGCTGTGGTTATAAATACACTGTACGTCTGGTCATGTGACTGCAAGGCAACATGGAAGCCTACACAGCAACAACAACAACAACAAACAATCTTTGCGATGTTTGCTGCTGTCAGCAGTCGGATTCAACAGGAGTGTTGATGAAGGTGTTGATGGGAAAGGGGAGGAGCTGGAGACACAACACAAAGAAGTCTTGATGCACGCACACACACACACACACACACACACACAGACACACACTCAGCTTGTAGCTTTTTGTGTTGACGTTGTGCCATTCAGCATCAAATATGTATCAAATTATATAAGCGGCTCTTACGCAACAGACTGCGTCCCCTGCACGGCCCTGTGTGTGTGTGTGTGTGTGTGTGTGTGTGTTTTCATGCTGAGGTCTGTGGCTAACGAAGCCGTCTTTGCAGGGGCAACACAAAGAAACAGAGGGATGGAGAAAAGGAGGAGGAGGAGGAGGAAGAGGAGCAGGTGGAGGAGGAAGAGGAGCAGGTGGAGGAGGCGACACCTCCCCAGCTGCTCCTCCGCTCTGCTGCTGCCAGTCGTCTCTCCTCTCCGACGGCTGGAGGTCTCAAGCGGTGACCTGCTCCTTTAAAGCCGCTGTCAGCTGAGACCCCCAGCTCTCCTCTGATTGGTCCAATCCTGACAGCCCAGACTCCGGAGCGGAGAGAGGCGGCCGCCGCAGATTGACTCCGCAGAGCGCCGAGGCTTAGCGGGCTAGCAGGCCCGTTAGCTCGCACGCTAATCTCCCGTCATGGCTTGGAGGAGGCGGGGCCAGGTGCTAGCCCCGCTACGCTAGCCCGCTAAGCCCTAATACCCTGGGAGTGAGTGAGCCAGCGCTTAATGCCAGGCGCGGGGAGTTAGCATCCGCTAGCGGCGGCGGCTAATCCTGCAGGAAGTCTGAGGAATGTGCCAAAGTGAAAGTTCAGCATGAGATTAAGATTAGAGGAGGGGGAGGGGCTGTGGGGGAGCGCTGTGATTGGCCGGAGGGTTTCATCTCAGAAGGGGAAGTAGCTTCTGGAAAACAGGCAGTGAACACACACACACACACACACACACACACACACACACACACACACACACACACGCTACGTCTTGAGTGTGTTGCGGGAACAGGAAGTGATGTCATGCCTGGCGTGGGCACAGAAATATCTCGGCCACTGAGTGCAAGTGTGTGTGTGTGTGTGTGTGTGTGTGTGTGTGTGTGTGTGTGCGGCTGCTTCAGACTGAAGCACCTGCTGCTCTTTTCCTCTCAGCAGAGAAAATCACCGCCTTCACTCGCACACCTCCTCTTCCTCCACCTCCTCCGCCTCCACCTCCTCTTCCTCCGCCTCCTTCACCACCATCCACCCCCTCCTCCCCCTCCCCTCTCATGGCCTCCGCTCGTTCTCTCCCATCCCCCCCTTCCCTTCCTCTCTCCAGCCACCTGTTCTGTCCTGGCAGAGGAGGCGACGGAGGGATGGAGGACGGAGGAGGAGGAGGAGGAGGAGGAGGAGGAGGAATCGAGGAGACGACTAGGAGGTGCAGAGGGCAAAGAGGCGGCTTCCAGTTTATGGCCCCGCCCCCCATCTTTTCAACCTCCGTCCGTTCATCCGTCCGTCCTTCCTCCAACTCTGCGTCCTCGTCCCTGGCAGCTAGCTTGTAGCTCGCTAGCAGCGTTTCCATCACCGATAGAATAT
>CM020519.1:1525000-1562500 GCA_009823395.1 Thamnaconus septentrionalis
AATGACGGAGCAACGCCACCGCTGACGGCTCCAAATACCGACAAGTTAACCTTCATCATCATCATCATATTCGTCATCATCATCATCATCACCAGCAGCAGCAGCAGCAGCAGCAGCAGCAGCAGCAGCAGCAGGTGAGGGCAGCAGCAGGTGAGGGAGCAGCATGAGGAGCTGCTGGTCCTGATACATTTTTATGACAAAACCTGAAAACTTTGATGGCTGCCATTTTTTCCATCACAACAGTTGAAACACTTGTGTGCTGTCTTGTTCACACACACACACACACACACACACACACACACACCCTCTTCTCCTCCTCTGGTGCTCTTCTTCCTCGTCCTTCCTCTCCCTCCATCCTCTCTGCCCTCCTCCTCCTCCTCTCCTCCTTCATCCTCCCATCCTCTCTCCCTCCTCCTCCTCCTCCTCCTCCTTCTCCTCCCATCCTCTCTGCTTCCTCCTCCTCCTCCTCCTCCTCCTACCATCTCTCCTTCTCCATCTCCTTCCCTCTGCGCTCCCTCCATCTTCCAGCATCCATCCATCCATCCATCCTCCGCACAGGAGAAAACAGTCAACCATCTCATTAACCCCCAGTGTGTGTGTGTGTGTGTGTGTTAATAATTCAACCAGGCTGTCAGGACCTCGGCCACCTCACAGCTCTCAGGTTCCTCGCCGGCTCTCGGCTGCTAAACCCAACCAGCGTCTTGGCAAAACACACACACACACACAACACACACACACTCACACACACAGACGCACAACCCTGGCCGTTGTTTTG
Source organism: Thamnaconus septentrionalis (assembly GCA_009823395.1). Classification (NCBI taxonomy): domain Eukaryota; kingdom Metazoa; phylum Chordata; class Actinopteri; order Tetraodontiformes; family Monacanthidae; genus Thamnaconus; species Thamnaconus septentrionalis. The sequence continues at coordinate 1,525,776 of CM020519.1, forward strand.
GTAAACAGACAAACAGGAGTGGGTGTGACGTCACTTCCTGCGCCGCAGCTGCTTCCTCCAGACTTCCTGTCACTTCCAACTTGAACTTGTCGAGTTTGTGTTTCAACTTCCCATTGTGGAAACACAACACACACACACACACACACACACACACACACACACACACACACACACACTGATGTTCCTAAAAAACAACAGCTGCTGCTGCTGCTGCTGAAACCTGGAAGACAGGAAGTACTCCTTGTGCTTTAAACGTCCTGCGATGATGTCACAAAGGGCCCAGAGGGCTAAGCCGTCTGCCTTGCGAGCTGGACCCCTGAGGGAGACCTAAAGAATCCCAGAATGCCTTGCAGCCGGCGTCGGCCCGTGTCCTTGAGCTCCACTTGTTGCGGCTGCCCCTGACCTTTGACCTCCGACCTCTCCGTGTTGACACCCCCACCACCTCCCTCCTCCCTCCTCCCTCATACCGCCAGGTCAATCGGCCCTGGAGGAGGCAGCGGACCTCGGGATTATCACACGCACGCGCGCCCACACGCACGCACGCACGCTTGACGTGCTGATAGGATGAGGTTATAGCGGGGAGGGGGGGGGCAGTGGGCAGCAGCAGCGGCAGCAGCAGCGGCAGCAGCAGCAGCAGCAGCAGCAGCAGCGCCGCCAGTCGGAGTCCCCCCGGCAGGGGCCCCTCTAGACGGCAACACGTCATGGAACATTCCCGGAACCAGCCAGCGCACCACCCACCTCCCTCTCTCTCTCTCTCTCTCTCTCTCTCTCTCACACACACACACACACACACACATACACGCACACACACACACGCGCGCGCACATCAACAGAGGAAACAAACGATGAACATATGAGATAAACTCAACTGCTGCTCGCTTCCTCCAGAGCAGAGCGGCCGACGGCGCGCGCCACCGGCACGGGGACGGTGGAAGGGGGGGGAGGAAGGGTGACACCTGAGGGTCCGCGGGGGGTTGGGGTGGGGGGTGAGGGGGGAGTGTCACGGCTCCAACTCACTTTCAAACACCCCACAGACTCACACTGACACCAGGAAGACCGCGGCGAAGGCACCGGAAGTCTGCCGGAGTTGCTCCCAGTAACGCCACAACCACCAGTACCCCCGCCCCCCCAGTACCACCAGTACCACCAGTACCACCAGCAACCCCCCCCCCCACCACCAGTAGCCCCCGGCAGCAGCGAGCCGCGAGCCGCTCGGCTGCTGCTGCAAATTCCTCAGGATGTTACGCAACCCGGTGGCCGGTGCGCGTGCAGCGCTGCGTGCCCGGGGTATTCCCCCTGCACGGCGGCCCAAACAAAGCCCGACAGGCGTGAAGAGGCAGCCCGGAGCCCCGAGCCCAGAGCCCCGAACCCCGGAACCCCGGAACCCCGGAGCCCCGGAGCCCCGGAGCCCGGAGCCCGGAGCTCCGCTGCCCGGCGAGGGTCCGCCCTCCCCCGGCGGTCTTCTTACCTTCCGTCCTTCCGCCTCCGAGCTCCGAGTCTCCCGGCCGCCGCCGCCGACAACAAGCCGCTGACAGCCGCTGCTGCTCCGCTCACAAAATCCACAACAAGTCGAGGAGCCGCAGACTGGCCGGCTGTTCCGATCCGATCCGATCCGATCCGAGCTCGAGCCGAGGCCGAGCCGAGGCCGAGCCGAGCCGAGCCGAGCCGAGGAAGCGGGTCGAGGCTCCGGAGCTCCGCCGCCGCTGCAGCCTCACACACGGCCACTGGTCCGACTGAGATACGGCTGCGCGCGCGCGTGTGTGCGTGCGTGCGCGCGTGTGTCTCAGGGTGAAATCAGGAGACACGCTCTCACACTCACTCACACACACACACACACACACACACACGGCGGGCGGTGTGTGTGTGTGCGTGCGTGCGTGCGTGCTCGTTCGCTCGCTGGCTCGCTGACTGACTGACTGGCTCTCGCGCTCTCTCTCTCTCTCTCTCACACACACACACACACACACGCTCGTGCGCACGCGGGGGTTCTTCCACACGACACTTCCCAGAATAGCAGCACAGGAGAGAGAGAGAGAGAGAGAGAGAGAGAGAGAGAGAGAGAGGGCGTGTGTATGTCTCTCTCTCTCTCAGTGTGTGTGTGTCTCAGTCTCCAAGTGTGTGTACGCGCGTGACGTCATCGGATCCCCCAGCGCGCAACCAGGGCAGGGGGGAGGGAGGGAGGAGGGGGGAAGCAGCGGCCGAGCTGAGAGCAGGATTCCCCGGTCACCTCCGGAGCGACCTGTCTGTCTGTCCGTCCGTCCGCCCGCCCGCCCGCCTGCCACTGTCACGTGACTGCCAAGTGCGTAGTGCGCAGCGGTGGGGTTTGATTTGAAGTGTGGCGCACGCTCGCTTGTCGCGAGCTTGGCTGCTTTATTGACACCAGGGAGGCGCGAGGTGTTCGCTGCTGCTGCTGCTGCTGCTGCTGCTGCTGCCGCTGCTGCTGCTGCTGCTGCTGCCACTCGGAGCTCTTATTTCACACCGTATCACACACGCCAAGTCAAAGGTAGCTTCCTGGGTTTACAGCAAGCAAACACTGCCCTCTGCTGGACACATCAAGAATGGAATAGAATAGAATAGAAGAAGAAGAAGATTTCTTTTCTTTTTTTTTTTTTTACAATCACGCTTTATTTACAAAATACAGACTAAAAATTATGCACCTTTTTTAAAACATAAATAAATAATTAAAAATAATAATAATAAGTGAATTAAAAAATATAATAATGAACAACAAACACAAAATCAAAACCAAATACGAAAATAAATAAATAAAATAAATAAATACATAAATAGACAAATAATAATAATAATAATAAGATTTACAATCACACTTTATTTACAAAAAGACTGAAAACTACGCACCTTTTACCAAAAAAGTATAAAAATAGTAAAATCAGTAAATAAATAAATAAAAAATAATAATAATGAACAAAGAAAAACAAAACCAAGCCAAAGAAAAACAAAACACATTAAAAAAATATGAAAATATATCAATATATAGATAGACAAATAATAATAATAAACACGCAAAAGAAATCAAACACAAAGAGCCAAAAAAAACCAACATTCAATCTTTCAGTGCGTCAGAAAAAAATAATTGATTGTTTAAAATAGCACACAAAATGTCTTTGTAGCACCAGATTGATGAGAAGCTTTCAAAGTCATAGACGAAGAAGAAGAAGAAGAAGAAGAAGAAGAAGAAGAATAAGACCTTTATTGATCCCAAGATGGGGAAATTTGCATAATTACAGCAGCAACAAAAAAAGGCTACAGTGCAAAAGGTCAAGAATGATATTAACCGAAGATTGAGACAAAAATAAAATATCTATAAATATAGACAGAAAAATAAGAAGCGAGATAAAAAAAAAGTAAGATATTTACATATTAAACATTTGAATTTACATGTGCTACATGCTCTGCTATAAATAACTTTCTATTGCATCTAAATGAGAAACTTACAGTTATTGTACATTTTTGTTGTATCCCAGCGGATGGGATTTGACAGAGTGCAACTGCACAGCCTGATGGCTGCAGGCAGAATAGAATAGAATAGAATAGAATAGAATAGAATCAATGTACTTTATTGATCCCAAATTGGGAAACTACGCCAGGCACTCCTTCACTCCACGTTTCCATTGTTGCACAGACTGTCATTGTGTCACATTTCAATACTGCACGGGTGAATTGTTCAGTGGGAGTTGGCAGCAGCAGGATAAAAACTGTTTTTCAGTCTAGGGGTCAAAGGGCATCCATCATTTTGTCGCTGTCAACACAAAAATATTTGTCCTTTTTTGGAATTCAACGCACAATAACAACAGAAACAATTTGGCGCGAACAAGCTTTTCGTAAATCAATCCTGAGCAAACTGCGTTAGTTTCCACCTAGTGGCTGGTTTTGTCATCACGTCAGTAATCATGCAGTCGGTTCCCTGGGTTCCTGGTGGTGAGTGCTACAGCAGTACTGATCGACACCTCTGGGTGGCTGTTGTGAACTCACACACTCCAGAACAGCCCGATGCTAAAGGCCGTGCGTTCAGCCTGTCAGGCAGTCGGTGCAGCTGCTGGTTCCAGGCAGTCAGAGAGCTGCTCTGCTCTCAGGTAGACTGGACCAGGCCACTGCCCACTAATACACTCACAGTCAGGCTGATTGCAGTAAAGTGAAGCAGTTGTGTGAATTAAGCACTAGGTGGTAGTATTGCTACATGCAGTTCCCGAAAGAAAGAAAGAAAGAAAAAAGAAAGAAAGAAAGAAAGAAAGAAAGAAAGACACCTGCAGACCATGTGGAGAATTGAAAAGAGATGTGTTGTGTTGTCAGTTGCTGCATGTTTGGCGACGACGATGGGTTTTTTTTTTTTTTTTTGGCACTTTGGTGCTTTGCCCTCCTTTTTGAAATAGGAAGCTCCGCCCACCTTTTCATACAAGCCAATAGGAAGGTGGTTTGGCCTCAGAACAGGACTTGCGCTTCAACGTCCCAGCGTCTGACGCACGCAGCCGTGAAGGGGCGTGTCCTGCACGTGTCTACTGACCTGCCTGCCGCGGCCTCTCCAGTCACATGACCAGAGAGAGAGAGAGAGAGAGAGAGAGAGAGAGAGAGAGAGAGAGAGAGAGAAGAGTAGGAGCCCACAACTGGGTCACACACACACACACACACACACACACACACACACACACGTTCTCAGAGACCTGTCCAATGACAATAAAGGCTATTCTATTCTATTCTATTCTATTCTATTCTATTCTATTCTATTCTATTCTATTCTATTCAGTGTGAGTGCAGCCTGCTGGTCAAACAGTGAACTGCGCCTCTTTACATGTGGCTGCTGGACAGAACCACGCAGGAAGGACGGAGGAGCCCGGACCAAAGTTCTCCTGCGTGGGTCCAATCCAGCCCAGCTTGACTGGGTCGACACAACCGTCACTCACTCACCCGGTCCGGAGGGGGCGGGGTCACCGTGGCGCTTCTTGAACGCAGCTGGAGACGTTTTTCACGCAGTTTCATCATCGTCCCTCATCAACACCGCACACTTTAAAACCTTGTAGCTCCGCCCCCTGGATGAAGGGCAGAACTCTCTCTCTCTCTCTCTCTCTCTCACACACACACAAACAGGTGTGTGTGTGTTTGTGGCTGCTGCAGTTGCGGCAGCGGACCAGACACTCTAGGGGGCAGTGTTGGCCTTGTGTTGAGCCTCTCAGAGGAAGCAACAGCTGCAGCGTCTCCTCCTGGTGGGGGAGGAGGGAGTCTCCCTCTCTCTCTCTCTCTCTCTCTCTCTCTCTCTCTCTGTCTTTGGCTGCTTTTTGTGAAACACTCAGGGAGGGAAATCAAAGTGTGAGCAGACAGACAGACAGACAGACAGACAGACAGCTGGTCGACCTGCAGCTCTGCGTCACGGCTGCAGCTCCACTATGATTAGAACTTCAGAAAAACCCGACTGACTGACTGACTGACTGACTGACTGGATGCTCACTGTGAATGATGTATTCTGCCAGATGGCCCCGCCTTCTCCTCCCAGAGATTTTCTTTGGGTTACAGCAGCAGCAGCAGAATCAAAACATAAAGAGCAGCAGCAGGCAGGCGGAGTTGAGGGAAAGCTGGCCGCCACCAAACGCTGCCACGGGCCTGACAGGAAGTGAAGACCGAGCAGAGTGAGGTTTGTGTGAATTCCTGGTTTCTCAGCGGCGGTGAGCCCGACTGGGACGGAATCTGGAGCCTCTTTTTAATCCAGAGGAGTTTAGTCCTGGTTTCAGAGGTCCTGCACGGGTGGTTCTGACTTGTCCTGGGGTCGGACTCTGGAACTGACCGGGTTCCTGCAGCAAAGTGCGCCTTGGTGTCCGATTGGGGATTTAGATGCCAAAACTTTGCGTGTCATCTTCATGAATTCCACTTTAAAAAAAAAAAAGGTGTGTTTTTGCACGTTGCATTTGCAGGCGTTGACTCTGTGACAATGATCCAGGGTGACATCACACTTCCAGCAGTGGACCAACACGGCACACCTGTCAGCCAGCAGAGAAGCAGCTTCCAGATTCTGCTCAAATCTCAAAGCAGGTGTCTTCAACCGCCCCTCCCCCATCAAGTCCAAAACCCTGATTGATTGGTTATTTTTCCCTGGTGCCCCCCGCCCCCCCGCCCCCCCTCTCCTGCCACTGATATGTCAGGGAAAAGTCATCGCTCAACGTCAGTCGGCTCTAATCTGCGTCCAGATCCCTCAGGAGGAGCAGCGGGCGAGTGGGGGATGGGCGGAGTTCTGGTTCTGATTCTGATTCTGAATCGTTTGTTCGTTGGTCAGATTTGATTTGGTTCATCAGCGGCGGAAAAAAAACCCAATCAAAACAACTGAGTGCGGGGGTAAAAAACGCCCACAACACACTGATGGCTGTGTGCGTTTCTGCTTCCTGCAGACTTTTGAGAGGAGATTTAATCTTCTTCCTCCCACACCCTCCACCCCCCCACACCACCACCACCTCCACTAGGGGTCAGCGCGGAGGGAGCCACAGAAACACTTTCCTCATCGAAAGTCCAGAACAAACAGCAAGAATTCAGCATTTCATGCAGATTCTGTTGGATTTTTCCACCCGTCAGAAGGTTTTGCTCAGTAAATCTTTGAGTCTTGATGCCAGTCAGGCGGCTCGTGTTGCTACTCCGGGAGAAGTTACTGCAGGACGGCCATAAAATCTGGAGTTTTACAGGCATAGTGTAAACGATCAAAGTATCAGTGCGGCACGGAGGGCCAAGCCGGGCTGAGAACTCAGCTCGACGCCAGGCAGGAGGTGAAAACCTGCACGTCTTTCTTTCCCAATTCCTGGAAAAATAATAAAATGTAATAACCAAATAATAAACCGTGAGTGCAATAAACTGTGAGAGAAGCGTCCAGCGCGGCACCCAGCGGGGCATCAGGCCAAAACTCTTCACCAACTGTGACGAAACCTCCATCTCGATCCCCAACGGCGCCCCCCGCAGGATGCAGTGTGGCGCAGCGGCCAAGAGGTCGGCGCTTGTTTTGCTTGTTTCGCTGCGGTGCAATCAACACACGCGCAGCTGCTTCTGCTTCCACTGTCGGTTCCAGCAACAAACACTGACCCACTTCTGCAGTGACTCACCGGAAAGAGAGCAAAAAAAGAAAAAGAAGAGGAAGTTTGGTGAGGGGGGGGGGGGGGGGGATCAGCTGTGGGAGCCGCTGACTGGGGCGATTTGGAAATAATTGAAGGTTTTAAGGGTGAAAGTGGGATATAAAGTGGAAACAGGTGGGAACAACCCGCTGGAATGTGGAGACGGGATCAGAGCCGAGGTGACGGGAGATGATTTGATGGGAGGAGCTTCACAGGCTGCAGCTGTGGATGATTGTCGAGGCAGAAGAAGAAGAAGAAGAAGAAGAAGAAGAAGCTTCAGCAGGTGAGAGGAGACAAATGCTGATGGACCATCAGTCCCACCGCAGAGGCGCTGAGAGGAGAGGGACTCACGGCAAGATGGACTAAAGCCAACCAGTTGGTGTGTGTGACTCCTGGCAGGAAGCCTGAGGTCACGACCCCCACAGAAGAACAAGAAGAAGAAGAAGAAGAAGAAGTAGAAGAAGAAGAAGAAGAAGAAGAAGAAGAAGAAGAAGTAGAAGATAAAGACTTTGACTTTCTTTCTTGTCATTGAAAAAAAGAAACACAGCAGTGATTCCTTCTTCAACGAAACGTTGTTGCCCGGCACCAGAGTTCAGCAATCTTTGCAACTGAGAAGTAGAGGAAGAAGAGGAAGAGGAGGAAATAGAAGTGGAGGAGGAAGTAGAAGAAGAAGAAGAAGAAGGAGAGCAGCAGCAGATTTAACTGTCACATCCCGACACGCACGAGCAGCCAAAGCCCGGCGAGGCCGTCACATGACAGGAAGTGGACGAGGCAATGACCGTAATCAGGACCCAACAACCCCCCCCCCCCCACCCCCACTTCCAGCAGGGGGCGGTGACGCAGCTGCAAGTGGAGCTTGCTGTGTGACAGCGGAAGAGAGCCGAGGTGCAGGATCACAGTCCAGTCATTATTAACGGCGTGGGAAGAAACGCTGGAACGCAGCGGGAGGCGGCGCAGGATTGGCTGGCAGCTGCCGCCGGTGGGTGGGGGGAGCGGTGGGGGGGCGGGGGGTGTATACTAACTGACATGTCAAGTATCGCATTTCATGACGATGTAATGCAAAGAGTTTTTCAAAGACGGTCGTGATGGGAAGAACAAGTCAACAACTCAACAAGAGCCATGAGTCGCATCAAGTACATCTTGATGCCCCCCCCCCCCCCCCTCTGTCCATCTGTTTCCGTGATGTCCCCGACCTCTCTGACCTGAGAAGGGGCGTGGCCAAGGATGACAGCGGGAGGTGCGGCTGGGACCTCCTGGGTGTTCGCTGACGAGCGAAACCAAGTTCTAAAGTTCTGGAGTGCGAAGAACTTCTGCACCATCAGTAACACAAAACCTCAAACTTTTTTGCTGGGGGGGAAAAAAAGTGTGTGTTTGTCACGACAGACACACACACACACACACACAGCAACCCCCCACGGCTGTGATTGGCAGTGCGGCGGACGCAGGAGCAGCCAGTGGACGGCCCAGTTCCCCCGAGCTGCCACACAGTGAGCGACGGCCAGCGACAGCCGCCGCTCCTGGCCGGCAGCGGCGGCGTGCCAGGACTGCAAACCAACGGCAAAGAAATGAAAGAGTGGAGAAAAAAAAGAGAGGACAGGGACAACAGCGTCAATCAAATCAAAGCGGCAGCGGATGGAAAAATGTTGACGTGAAAACCCGGAGATGCTGAGGTCCAGCTGTCACTGAGGACACAGAGCTGGAGCTGGAGATGGTGGTTTTAGTGTGTGTGTGGGGTTAGGGGGGGTGGAGGGGGTGGAGGGGGTGGGGAGGATCAGGTGGAGGTCGAGTCATCAAACTTCCTGGTTGCACATTTCACACGTTGATCTGCTGCGGAGGGGGTTGGAGCTGCTGGGAGAGGAGTGGGAAGAAGTCTGAGCGGGGGGGGGTACCGCTGGGCAGCCTCACTGACAGGAAGTGGTGGTGGTGGTGGCGGGGGGGGGTCTGTCCCTGCATTCCTCCCACAGATGTTTGACAGAGAAAATATTTTCGCAGCTGGAGAAGGAAAAGGGAGGGAAAAATAAAGTTTCTTTACGAGGCGCCGCGAGTCGACGGTGGTGGCGGCTGGTAGAACCCCCCCCACACACACACACACCTCCCCATCCCCCACCACTGATATTCACCATCCAGGAGGCCCGGCTGGGGCCACTCTGACTGTCTCCACCTCCCGGGTGGGGCGGTTGGCTGTTGACAGGAGGGAAAGTCCAGCGTCGGCCACTGACAGCTGCCACCAGTCAGTGGCGCCTGCCAGGTGAGTGGCCACGGTGGTGGTGGGTGATGACAATGGCTGAAGCTCCCCTGCCAACAGGAAGAAGAATGACCCGCTGCCTCCCCGGGGGTCTGATGATGACATCACCCGCTGCCTCCTCCTGCCGGATGCCGATTGGATAAAAAGGTCAGGTTGGAAAAGCTCAGTGAGCCGACCGAGATTCGACGAGTCAGAGGAACAAGCCAGTGAGACAAAGACAAAGGGTGAATTCCAATTCCTCCCTCAACCCTCGATCTCGACCCTCGATCTCAACAATGCGCCCTCCCGCCAAGTGCAAGTGCTGTCCCGATTCTCAGGAGGTCCAGTTGAGGGACCAGTTTCAGGGCTGTATCGCCCTCAATATGGAGATTCTCCGGCACCACCCTTGGCAGTCAGGGCTACCCAGAAGGCATTGTGTATTTTCGCCAAGACATCTTCGAAAAATGGCGATGAAAAAAGCGAGCTACAAATGGAAGTATTTTCTTAGTTAATAAAGATATAAATATTACCAAACCATTTTATTGTCTTAGTTTAAGACCTTTTTATGGATTATTGACATCGTTGTTGCGTAACATTGTTTTTTTTTTACTTGACGATGTTTGTCAGCCGGACCGGCGGTCCCGGCTTCATGTTACTTGTGTACCTCGTTGTGTAGCGACGGAGGACTTCTTCTTTTTCCGTCGTCATCTTCTTCTTCTCCTTCTCCTTCTTCTTCTTCTTCTTCTTCTTCTCCTTCTTCTTCTCCTTCTTCGTCGTCGTCGTCGTCGTCGTCGTCGTCGTCGTCGTCGTCGTCGTCGTCTTCTTGACAGACTGGACGTAGCTTTGGCGTAAGGCCGCCCCCCACAGTCTGAAGACGGAACTGCACTTAAGGGGTGTCCCATTTCTAAGTCACCAGATAGCCCTGACACTTGTTATTGAGGGCCAAAGATTGAGGGTTAAGGGCAGAATTGGAATTGGCCCAAAGACTCCGGGTACAGAACACCGACCGGGTCGGGTCGGTAGCCTCAGCGCTGCCTCCTCCTGGGAGGTTTCCAAAAAAAAGACTTGAACCTTGTGACTCCTGGCTATACAGAGCGCAGCGGGGCGACGTGCTGCGGCACGTACGGCTGCGCTACGCGCTGCGAGCGAGATTAAATATTATGAAGGCGCTGCTGCTTTCCCACGTTTTTATGGCACAGCGTGTCGAAGGTACTGGACCAGCAGGATCTCCTGCAGGTTGGAACGACGGTTGGAAGCTGGAGGGACATCTGACTGTGGGAAAGAGGAGGGCCAGGTGTCGATTCCTGCTGCTGCTGCTGCTGCTGCTGCTGCTGCTGCTCCAGGCACAAAACACAACAAGTTTAAGATTGAGTTTTTTCTCTTCACTGCGCCAGAGGGAGAAGAGAAGTCCAACCCCCCCCCCCACACACACACACTGCACTTTGATGACTGTGAAGATCTTTATCGCAGAAGATGGGAAGAACCCGTCGACCCGACACATAACCAATACAAGTAGCAGCAGCACCTGCAGCGCCCCCTGTGGGTTCACATCGCATTCATTTGATATTTTACAAAAATTCAAAAGGAGGAAATTTGGACGTGGAGCTTTTTGTCGTTGCCAGTGACGCAAAAAGCAAATTTCATGTTTTAGCGAAATATTTAGGGGGAAAACTCAAAACATACACACAAACAGAACAGAACAGCGCGCCCCCTGGCTGTCTGGGGGAGGAACTGCAGACTGAACTGAAAATCCACCAAAAAAAGTCACAACTTTCAGCTGCACTTCGCGGCTCCAACCGCGTGTTGTGACATCACCGAGGATTTAGCCGCTTGTCGACGCGGACAAAGGCGGATACATGACCCCCCCCCCCCAAATCCTCCCCCCTCCCCTCTCCCCACCCATCCGCCGCCAACTCCTCCCCCTCCTGCTGCTACAATGGGATGATGTTGCTGCTCTTTTGGCTCGCGCCGGATGTGTCATCTCGCGTCGCTGTGCACAACTCGTCGGCTGTGTGTGTGTGTGTGTGTGTGTGTGTGCGTGTGTGAGGCCTCTACTATTGTTGCCGACCTCCGCAAACACTCTGCAGATATTTCACAGTGACTGACTGCTTTTCTTTCCTGCTCAGGCAGCCTGCAGTTCCCCGACTCCCAGGGCTGGGGGGGGTGGGGGTGGGGGGTAGGGGGGGCCCTGGAAACCACCATAACCGCAGCTGTGGAGGGTTTTTCTCGTTCTCGTCCCATCCATCTATCTCCGTCTCTCTGCCACGTTTGGGAAACTTCTGCTGCACCTCGTAAAAAAAAAAAACCTAAAAAAAAAACCAAACGCTCGTCTGCCAAAGTCAAACGTCACCACGGTGGAGGTTCAGAGGGCGGAAATCAGCTGCGTCCTGTGTGAGAAAAACTAGCACCTGTGTCTGTTTTAACAGAATACTGAAAAGCAAAACAAAACAGTTTTTCTTTTAAATTGAACTTCCAGGCAGTCAATGGAATGTCCAACTGCCCGAGTTGAGCAAACTTTGAAGAACTTCTCCTCGTGCAGTATGGACGCAGTGAATCTGCTTCTCATGCTACCGTGGAAACACTTCATTAGTTGATAGAATTAATGCTAAAAAAAAATGAAAAGCGGTACATTTTCTAGCCCAGGTATGTCCGCACGGAGCAAGCAAAGGAGCTGATTTAAATGTTTTCCACCATTTTTGCACGAAAAGTTGAGCAGCAAAAGAAGAGAAGGAGGGATGGAGATCACAGAAACCAGTGGTGGGAATATCTGGAACATATGGAACCTTTTCAAAACATGAGTTGTAAAACAAAAAGTGCATCTTCAAAATCCACTGTCTGCTGTTGTGGAAGTGGAATAGCATAGCATGTGTCAAAGATGCGATGATGTGGTTTGTGACTGCTGGGACAAGACCAGAGAGGAGACCAGAAGAGACCAGAAGAGGCTAGAAGAGACCAGAAGAGACCAGAGAGGAGACCAGAAGAGGCTAGAAGAGACCAGAAGAGACCAGAGAGGAACCGAGAGAGGAGACCAGAAGAGACCAGAGAGGAACCGAGAGAGGAGACCAGAAGAGACCAGAGAGGAACCGAGAGAGAGACCAGAAGAGACCAGAAGAGACCAGAGAGGAGACCAGAAGAGACCAGAAGAGACTAGAAGAGACCAGAAGAGACCAGAGAGGAGACCAGAGAGGAGACCAGAAGAGACCAGAAGAGACTAGAAGAGACCAGAAGAGACCAGAGAGGAGACCAGAAGAGACCAGAGAGGAACCGAGAGAGGAGACCAGAAGAGACCAGAGGAGACCAGAGGAGACCGGAGAGGCGACCAGAGAGGAGACCAGAGGAGGCCGAGAGGAACCGAGAGAGCAGACCAGAGGAAACCAGAGGAGACCAGAGAGGAGACCAGAGAGGAGACCAGAGAGGAGAGAAAAGACCAGAGGAGACCAGAGAGGAGACCAGAAGAGACTAGAAGAGACCAGAGGAGACCGAGAGGAACCGAGAGAGGAGACCAGAGAGGAGACCGAGAGGAACCGAGAGAGGAGACCAGAGGAGACCAGAAGAGACCAGAAGAGACCGGAGAGGAGACCGAGAGGAACCGAGAGAGGAGACCAGAGCGGCAGAACAGAGGAAGTGACTGTGTGAGTGCAGTCAGAGGGAACGCTGCCCTCGGGCCGAGCACAGCACATTTTTCTCCAATGTCATGGAGATTTCTCTGGCTAATGAGCTGTGGCTGCGGGCTGTCAAGTGTTGCCAAATGTGGAGATTTTTTTTTCTTCTTCTTCTTCTTTTCTCCCCCTTCGCTTAATTAAAACGTGGTCTGGTCAGGGCTTTTTGTCTGTGTTTTTTGTGTGTGTGTGGCCTCGATTCTTTGGAGGTCAGCGTCCGTGGGAACCCGAGTCGACCGTTGACACACCAGGCAGGTGATTTGTTTTCACTCTTTGATGTGACACGTACACGAGTCGTTAGGCAGCGATTAGCGGCTTTTTTTGGGTTGCCGTCACCGACTCTTTACCGTCTCGCAGAAGTTTTCTCCAGCAAAAAAAAAAAAAAACACAAATCAAAGGAAAATCAAAGCGAAAGTCGGTTCAAAGCGGTCGTAATTCAGCGGATCAAATGGAAAAACGCTGGTCGTCATTAATTCTTTATGGAGGAGAAGTTAACGGATGGTGTTCAGCATGAGGGGGTGGATGATGGAGGTCTGGAGGTTTGTGTTCAGATGGGTGGTGGGGGGGCAAACCGGTTACAACCACCTTAACTTATTGCAACATCCGTGAAAAACGCCTCGGCTGCTGCGGGTCGAGTCTGTCGGGACCCACTGCAGGTAGGAAGAGAGGAACTGGGAAGACCAAGGCGAGGCAGCGGAAGAGGGAGTTTTTTTTTTTCCTTTTCCTTTAAATCAAGAAATTTCAGCCTCGAGCCACAAGACAAAGAGCCGAAATGAAACAGCTTTTCTGTAAAATCCACAGCAGAGAAAGAAATTCCAACCCATAATCAGCCCCGTCTCTGCTTCTTCAATGTGATGAAGATGAAAACCTTTCAGGAACGCCGCGCTGAGGAGGCTCATGGACTCGGAGCCCCGGTGGCGGAGGAGGGAACTGCTGGTTGCTTTGCTTCCACTTGGCTCCAACCGCTCAACGCCAAAACAGAGGTTTTCTAATTGCGCTGACTTGAAAGCAGCAGCAGTTTGAGCCCAGAGGAGCTTCTCGCATCATGGCCAGCGACTCGCTGGAGAAGCTTTGCTCCTCTCAAGTGGTTTCCAGCGGCTCTGAAGCGAAAATTCATAAAGGAGGCGCCGAAAGGGGGCAGCTGTCACACTGGCTCTGTCTCCCTCATTCATGCTAGTTCAAAGTCTGCCGCTCCCTCGCTCATCTATCTCTCGCTCTCTGCTGCCATCAGGGTCCTCCTGGCTATAATGACGCTGAGATTCCACCGATGGCAGCTCCCAAACTCCAGCAGCCACCTCCCAGCCTTTTATCCAATTTAGGGCTTGGAATGGGTTCCAGTCTGGGCCACATGTGTTCCTGAGTTCACTGGTGGATCCAGGCTGGTCGCCTCTGAAGTGGTCTGGAGGTGGTGGGCGAAGAGAGAGAGGAGCCAGAGGAACCAGAGGAGCCAGAGGAGCCAGAGGAACCAGAGGAGCCAGAGGAACCAGAGGAACCAGAGGAGCCAGAGGAGCCAGAGGAACCAGAGGAGCCAGAGGAGCCAGAGGAACCACAGGAACCACAGGAGCCAGAGGAACCAGAGGAACCAGAGGAACCAGAGGAGCCAGAGGAGCCAGAGGAACCAGAGGAGCCAGAGGAACCAGAGGAGCCAGAGGAGCCAGAGGAGCCAGAGGAGCCAGAGGAACCAGAGGAACCAGAGGAACCACAGGAGCCAGAGGAACCAGAGGAGCCAGAGGAACCAGAGGAACCAGAGGAGCCAGAGGAAGGGTCGGCCGAGTGCAACAGCATGGAGCCAGTCGGGGCGAGTCAGGGAGAGAGAGTCACTAGATCTCTGCACAGCATCCGAGAATTGGTGACGGCTCTCAGGAAGGAAGGAGACGTCCGACAACAGATTAGCAATTAGCCGATCGATCCTCATTTCCTCCGTCGGCTCCTCCGAGCTCATGGAGCGGATGGAACCGTCGGCGTGCATCCTCGAGAAAGTGACGCCTCCAGCCGAGCGAAGGGAGAGGACAGCGTTCTGTCTGATCAATAGGAAGACATTTCAGCACAGCTGAGATACTGAATACTGAAAAATGGTCCAGAGTTGGTTTCACGTCTGCTTAATCTGACTAGAACAGACATGGGCAAACTATGGCCCGGGGGCCATATGCGGCCCGTTAAGCTTTTTAATCCGGCCCTTCAGCCAAACTTGAAGAAATGATGTTAACAGTCAGTCAGTCATCAAACAGCTGGAGCTCCTCCATGTTTGCAGTGTTTCCAGAGTCATTTCAATAAAGAGCTAAACACCCTAGCGGTTCTAGGTAGGTCTAGATAGTTCTGGGTTGTTCTAAGAGCTCAACACCATGGTGGTTCTGGTGGTCCAGGATGGTTCTAGGTGGTTCTAAGAGCTCAACACCATGGTGGTTCTGGTGGTCCAGGATGGTTCTAGGTGGTTCTAAGAGCTAAACACCCTGGTGGGGCTTCACAGACACTGATTTGTTGCAACTTTGCTTTGCTTCATTTTCCATTGACATGACAGCAACATGTTTTCTCCAGAATATCCCAGGATAGATTGTTTCCTCCTATGAGGAGGCTCATCCATCTGCTGCTGCTCCGCTACCCCCCTCTGACACACTTTACAACACCACCAGTCAAACAGTTTGCCCAACTCCTGGACTAGAACCATGTCACAGACTTGAAGCACATAAGGGTCCAACAGCTGCAGTCACAGCGCCACCTGTTGCACTGGTGGACCTTCTGTTTTTTTAACAGCACCTGGCAACAGTTTGTGAGGGATTTGGCTCAGCGCCTGTCTGAATGGCATCTCGCCACCAGATTCATCCAGTTTAAATGCAAGCAACGCTACGAGCAGCACCAGCAGCTCGTAGCTGAGCAGCCAATCGGCCCATCGGACCTTTGAACACAGAAGCTTCCTCCTGAGTGAGGACACTTCTGGTCGCCGCCGGAATGCAAACACGCGCACTTATTGTGATTTTTCAAAATCAACACAATTGTGAAATGTTTGTGTTTCATTTCCTGCCGTGCTGGGGGGAAACGGACAACATCTGGAGAAGAGATCGTCCACTTCCTGCTGCTGTGTCACGTAGCACGTAGCACGTAGCACGTAGCAGCTAACAGCTAGCAGCTAGCAGCAGCTCCAGAAGTTCTAATCCGCCGGCAGTTTGTCCGCTCACGCTCTCATTTCCTGGGCGGGGAAATGAAATGAGAGGCGGCTCAGATCTGACAGTCGTCATCTCGGGGGACCTCCCCCCGCCCCACTTCCACCCCCCCCCACCCTCCCTTCCCCTCCTCCCCCGACTACACTCTGCATTCAGCCCACACTGTCGCCATGGCAACGGCAGACCACCTCTGGCTCTGAGTGCATCTGTCAGCTAATACCCTCCGAGTACACACACACACACACACACACACACACACACACACACACACACACACACGCGCTCCTCTTGTCTGCTGTCTTGTTCTCCATGAGGAAATTTGCTCGCTCACGTCCTCCATCTCGGCAGAGCTGCCATGGATTCAAAGTAAAATGCAGTTTTTCTTTCTCCAATTAAACTGAAGGGGGCAGTATGGAGCCTTTTTTCTCCCTGTGTAACAGTTAATGATTACAAATGTTAAAAAAAAACCCAAAACAAAACAAAACATGCGAAGCTGCTGTGTCACAAGCCAACACGTCGGGTGCAGGACCACCCATCCGACAGCACCCCCCGCCCCGAACCCCGCCCACCTCCCCTGACCCCCCCCACCACAGAAACAGTGTTTTCTGCATGGAGAAGTGTTAGTGTGTGTGTGTGTGTGTGTGTGTGTGAGAGAGAAGCAGCAGGGAGATGAAAGGTGAAGCTGGCAAAGAAGAAGAAGAAGAAGAAGAAGGAAGAGGAGGATGAAGGGAGGAGAAGGAGGTGGAGGAGGAGCAGCTGACTGAAGCGGCTCCTCTTCATCACTGAGTGATGTGTCACCCCCTAACCCCCCTCCAGAAAAGAGTGAAACAGCATTGTCCCCCTGAAGCTCCGCCCACTCTGTCTTCTTCTCTCCCTCTTTTCTACCCACTGCTGAACCCTCTCCTTTGTCAACCCCCCCTCCCCACCTCCCCCTCCAGCCGCCCTCTGACCCCGCCCCTCCCAGAACACCCCCCCCTCTCTCCTCACTCACTTCTGAAGTCCACACACTTCATTTGAAAAGGGTGGTGAAAGGGGGAGGTGGGGCGGGGCTTAGCGGTTCAGTCGACCTGCGGCTGCGGCTTCTCCGTTTTGCTGGCCACGCCCACTTCTTTTAACCCCCCCCCCTTTCTCTCTCTAACACACCAGGTCTCCATCAAAGGCCATTGTGTCCAGCAGAGGGCAGGAGGGGGCGGAGGGGTCAGCAGCGGGATACCACCCCCCAAGCCCCCCTCCCCCCGCGACCCCCCCCTCAGGAGGGCCTCAGCATCTCGGCTGCTGACGTCAACGCTGACATTTAATGGGAATCTATTTGGGAATGTGAAGCATCTTCAGTTCTGCTGCTGTGGATGATGATGATGATGATGATGATGCTGAAGATCCTGTGTGAGGAAGCCAGGATGCAGCTTCTCTCTCTCTCTCGACACTACAGTCCTGTCACATGACCAAAGACTGAGGATGGTTCAGGAGAAGAACTGGGACTGGAGGTCTGAAGGTTGCTTCTTCTTCTTCTTCTTCTTCTTCTTCTTCTGCTTTTTTCTTCTTGCAGCCCAGGAAGAAGCTCGGCCTGCCAGAAAAAGTTCTCCAGAGCAGAGACTGCCCATCCCCCCCCTCCCCATCACTGTCCCTCAGCAGAATACAGATGAGCTTTCAGCCTTTTTTATTTATTTTTTTTAAAAATGTTCTTCTACGCTCCTTGGCTGCGGCGCTGCTGATCCTGAAGATCCTCTCATCGTCATCCCGGCAAGGAGGAGGAAAAAAAAAGGAAAGGAAAAAAGGCCCCGCTGCTGCTGCTGCTGCTGCTGCTGCTGCTGCTGCCACACAGGTTGCCATGGTAACCCCCAAATACTATTCACCCCGGTGTGAGCCAGTGCAGCGAGTCCTTCACAGCTTCTCCTTCACTTGGCTTTTTTTTTTTTTTTTTTGGAGGTTTGAACAAAAAGAAGCAGCAAAGAATGCCACGAATTCCCGGCAGCCTGAAAGGAAAAACAAGGAGCCGGTTGGGCGAACGAGGCCAAAACATCCTCTCTCACCCTATGGGTGGGGGAGGTGAGGGGAGGGGGTGAGGAGGGGGGGGTAAACAGCCGGGGCTGACTGACTAACAAACGACTTAATTCACTTGTGGAGCAGCGAGTCGAGCAGTGAGTCGAACGAGTCGTGAGTCAGTGGAAAGAAGAGAAAAAATAGCAACCAGTGAGACTGAAATAAAATTAATTGGCTGCAATCTGCTGCGTGATTGGCAGAGAGGTGGGGGGGGGCGTTGGGGGGGGGGTGGCAATGAGACCGATGTAACACAGCTAGGCTGAATTTTTCGCTCTTCTTCTTCTTCTTCTCTTCCAACGGTGAGCTTGTCGCTGAGTAACCGGTTGCCACGGCGACCACCCCCCCTCCCCTGTGCCCCCCTCCCTACACTCCCCTTCGCTGTGTGATCCTGAGGAGGAGGAGGAGGAGGAGGCGGCTGGTATTACTGCCTCCTCACTGAGGCGGATGTGAAAAAAAAATCCTAAAAAAAAAAAGCAAAACATTAAACTCGTCCACATGAAGGCGCTGCTGCCATCCAGCAGGTGGCCCCCGGCTGTCTCTGCAGCGCTAGCGAGCTAATGGCTAATGGCTAACAGGAAGTTCCTGTTAGAACATCACAAAAACCCAGCATCTATTATCTGCTTCCACCAAAGCAGTGGGCTTTTAGCAGGAGGCTGCAAACAGAGGGCTAAACACGCCTGCTGCTGCTGCTGCTGCCTCTGCAGCTGCTCCGCTACACACAGCCGTTGTTGTACAGTTGTGCTCATCGCAGCAGCTGTTGTGTGTGTTTTTGTCGCCGTGCAATCAGGAGACTCGACACTTTGTTTCTGGTTCTCAGTCCTTTTCTTTCTTCTCCTCCACAAAACGACAACATCGCCGTGGTGAAGACAAGGCCGCCGCTCCCTGGGCGCAACCACAACACACACACACACACACACACACACACACACACACACACACACACACACACACACACACGTGTGTGAGACGAGTCCACAAACAGCAAGTTATTTTCCCCAGTTGCAGTGTTTTGATGAGAACGCCGTCTGCTCCTCTGGGTGGGGTGTGTGTGTGTGTGTGTGTGTGTGTGTGTGTGTGTGTGTGTGTGTGGAGAGGGGGGGGGGACTAGGGGGCGGGGCCAAAGGAGCAGTGAGCAGCGATTGGTTTCCCCCTCGGGACTCAGAAATCAATCTTGGAAGTCCATGAAAACCAAGCGACCGGTTATATTTGCTTCCTTTGATGTTTGGCTCCGCCCCCCCCTCGAACCAGCCCGACGGCTCCCCCTTCTGTTCTTCTCTTTACGTTGGTGCCGAGTTGAAATTTTGAGCCGTTTTGGAAGCTAACACTAACACTAACGCAGACTCTTTAGCTCTTGAGTCTAGTGCCACCTAGGCTTGAGCTAAGCGCTGAGCTAATCGCAACCGCTTAGCACGCTAACAGGAAGTCAACAACAACCGATGAATCTGATTGGCTCACAGTTAGTGTGACAGGCAGAAGGTTGTTTCAATGTTAACGAGCGTGAAACAGTTTTCGAGGGGATTTTCTCCAGACGGACGAGTGAAATAATCCCATGAACGGGCTCGGCGGTCCGCCTAGTGGTGCGTCAGGGTCACGCCGCGTCCTGCTGACGACGGAGCAGGTCCTGGAAGAAGGTCAAGTCTGACAGCAGGAAGTGGAAACCCAGAGTGAGTGAAAAAGAAGGAATCAATGAGAGCTGCAGCCATGGAAGAAGAGCCCGAGCAGAAAATTTGTCACTCTGGAGAATCAATTAGAGACGCTGCACAAAAGACGGCCTGTCCTCGGCCTGATCCCGGCGTGCAGCTGGGGGCGGGGGGGCAGATTTACGGAGGAAGGTCACGACTGGAGCGAGAGGAGCCAGAAGGAGCCCCCAGATAAGAAGAGCCAGCTGGTCATGTGACCAAGAAAGCAGGACGCTGCAACAAGTGTGAGACCAGGAGTTTCCAGGAAGTGACCCAAGAATGACGATAAGTTCAATGAACTACATTGATTTAAACATTTTGATGATATGATGATGAAATCTTCCACTTGGACCATTCCAACCTTCTCTGGTAGCCCAGCTGGGAGCCACTGGGACAACTTCAGTCTGGTGGAGGTACAAAACCCCGCCTCCAGCTCCGGAGCAGGAAAACAAAACAGGTTATTGGACGCTAATAATGCCGGAAAAAATGAAATTATTATAGAATTAAAGGAACTAATTATAATTACACGAGAATAAACAAGAATATTAAGAATAATATCAGGCCCTTATGAATCGTTTCCTCCATCCGGTGCTGAAGCGTGACATTGCAACGACAATTGAGGAGCTACACACCTGTACACACACACACACACACACACACACTTCACGTGTGACGCACAAGGTTGCAGAAGAAGGAGAAGACGAGAACTTCCTGCAGCCTCACCTCTGACTCATCATCCTGCTTCTTCAACAAATCCCTCCGAGGACTCGCTGGATTCAACATTCAGCCCCGCGTTCACACACACACACACACACACACACACACTGTTAGTAGTCACTTCACAGTAGGAGCGCTAGAAAGTAAGAAAAAAAAGCAACTTCAAAGCAGAGGAGCAGCGGCGACGCAGAGGTGGCCATGAAATATTTATCATCTTACGCTGCAGACAGAGGAATATCATTCTAAAGAGCTGCTGGGAGATTAGCTTTATTTTTAGCCGCCGCTGAATCAATATTTGATGCGGTGGTCCGACCCCTCTGGAGGAGCAGGTGACCTCCCCTCATGCACTCACACAGGTTCCTGCTGCACTTCTGCAGGTCTGGAGCTGGTTCACAGCGTGTTGACCTGCTGCTGCTGCTGCTGCTGAGAAGCTGAAGGTGAAGGTGAAGGTGAAGGTGAAGGTGAAGGCCGAGACTGAAACATGGACTTCAGAGGTGAAACAAGGAGTTTGAAGAAAAGCAAAAAGTTCCACAGCAGCCAGACGTCCAGGAACGACGTCCTCCTGGACCTCTGAGCCACTGGACCTTTGAGCCGATCCTGGACCTCTGAGCCGCTCCTGGACCTCTGAGCCCCTCCTGGACCTCTGAGCCGCCCTGGACCTTTGAGCGGATCCCGGACCTCTGAGCCGCTCCTGGCCCTCTGAGTCGATCCTGGACCTCTGAGCCACTCCTGGACCTCTGAGTCGATCCTGGACCTCTGAGCCCCTCCTGGACCTCTGAGCCGTCCTGGACCTCTGAGCCGCTCCTGGACCTCTGAGCCCCTCCTGGACCTCTGAGCCGTCCTGGACCTCTGAGTCGATCCTGGACCTCTGAGCCCCTCCTGGACCTCTGAGCCGCTCCTGGACCTCTGAGCCCCTCCTGGACCTCTGAACCACTCCTGGACCTGTTGGGTCGTCACTCGGCAGCTCCAGGAGCCCCCAGGTGCAGCCGATGGCCGCCTCGCCTTTAAACACAAACGCGTGATGTCGCGGCCGCATGCTGGCGCCTCGCTGGCTCGGACCTGCAGGCCGACCTGGGTCTGCCGCTGGGTTCTGCTGGGTTCAGGATCTCTGGTGACCCACTCCCCCCACTGGGACGGCTCCTGGCACCCAGTTTGGAACCAGAACCTCAGAATCGATGAGGGGTTTCAAAACGCAGGTGTTAGCCGCTGCGCTAGCTCAACACAGCACCATCTATTGGCAGTGAGTGGGACTCGCACACCAGAGCAGCAGAGGGAAGTGGTGGCGATGGCAGCGACACTGAATGAAGCGGCGGAGCTGATTGGCTGAGGAGCTGTGGAGCATCACAAGGCAACACAACAAAACAGGAGGGAAGCTGCCAGGAGAGGTCAAGGGTCACTGGGGGGAGAGAGGAGGGAGGGGGGGGCAGATGGGGGAGGAGAGCTTTGTTGGTACAGTATTAATTTGCACAAAGGCTAAAATAAAAGAGGCTCCTTGCAGCAACAGATGCCTGGTGTCAAAAGTCAGTGAGCAAACAGGAGGGGGGCGGGGCCAGGGGGGGTGGGGCCAGGGAGGTGGGAGAGTGGGAGGGACAGACGGCTCTTTTGAGGGTCTCAACAAAAAAGACCCCCTCCCCGCCAGGAGACTCCACCACCAGCCTTTGTCTCCAGTGGAAACCTGCTGGCTGAGGCTTAGAACCGGGCCGAGGTTCAGGACCAGCAGGACCAGGAAGACTAGGTGGACCAACAGGACAAGGAGGACCGGGAGGACCAGCAGGACCAGAACTTCTGGACCCAAAAGCAGCAGGATTTGCTGAGTGATTCAGCAGAGAGTTCTGCACACAAGAGAAAGAGAATTCAGTTCGAGGCAACTGGACCTGGTTCCTGGTTCCTGGTTCCTGGTTCCTTTACCTCTCATCCCCCAGGTTTCTTCTTCTTCTTCTTCCTCTTCAGTTCAACCTCTTCAAACGAGCTGGGATCAGAGTCCAGCTGTCCAGGCTGTCTGATGGTTCACCTCGTCGTGAAGGTCCTCTGACTGACTGATCACAGCTGGAGGACCACGTCTTGTCTGTGTGTTGAAAGCCGAGGGTCCTGCTGCTGCTGCTCTTCCTCTGTGGTCCCACAAACAGTCCATCAGCCAGCAGCAGCGCCGCCCTGCTGGCTGCAAACCCTCTGTCACTCCTGGAGGTGGTGGAGAAATCTGCTTGCACCCTCTACACTCTCTGCTCCTGGAAGCCTGAGCAGATCTTCACTGACTGACTGGATGGAGGAAGTTCTGAGCAGCCAGCTGAAACCTTTGACCTGTTGACCTCCAGGCTCCTGGTGGTGCATGCAGTCCTCCCACTTCTTCATCCTGCTGGAAGGATCCCAGAGTTGCTTCTGCATCCATCCATCCATCCCGTCTGCCTGCAGGTGCTTCTGCTCAGCGTTCAGCTGCAACACTTTGCAAGCTCGACCTCTGGATGAGGTCCAGCAGGGAGGAGGCGGATCCTCCTCAGCCCAGCCGACATCTGGCAGAGAGACCGGTCTGATCCCAGGGCCGATAAGACGCGAGAGGAGGTGTAATTCACTGGCTGAGGAGGATTTACGAGCTCCATCTCGCCGAGGTGTCACTCTGAATGTTTCCATCAGCGCGTTAATAACAGACGGCCGAGCGGCTGAGACTGACAGAAAAACACATTTCATACTGAGACGGACGCTCGGGGCCGGAGTGATCCAGCCGCGGGAGGTCAAAGAGGGAGAACTTCACGTCCGTATCGGCAGAATGAAGCAATTAAAAAGTGTTTTCTTCCCTTATTCAGCCGAGTGTTTTTGTTCCCGAACCTCCGTCTAGACCAGGAGAGGAAACAACCTTCTAATCTTTCATCTCTGGACTCTTGACTGCCCTGGAGTTGGAAGCCCATCAACACCTGGACCTGAAGAAACGTGTCGCTGAGTGAAAACAACTTCTCATGATTGACGGCCGTGAAAAAATAACAAAACATATTCACTCTGTTTTCTGGAGCGTTTCTCAAACCAGCTGTCCATCATCTCCTGGAGGAGAGGAGGAGCAGGAGGAGGAGGAGCAGGTGGAGGTTCAGAGGATCACGGCTGTGTTGTGTTCCTTCAGTTCTCCTCCTCCTCCTCCTCCTCCTCCTCCTCCTCCTCCTGCTACTCTGCAGAAGGTGCTGCTGCAATTCTGCACTCTGGATCAGCATCGCTGGAGACGGAGGCTGGAGAAAGGTGTGGTGGGTGGTGGGTGGTGTAGCTGCGGGGGGTGGAGGTGGTGGAGGGTAGTTGATTTCCAGAACTTTCACGGCTGTGTCGTCATGCGGCGGCGAGGGGATCGACGCTGGATAACAATCAGAGGAGGAGGAGGAGAGGAAAAGAGGGCGGCGGCCCTGGAGGAGGAGGAGGAGGAGGAGGAGGAGGAGGAGGAGGAGGAGGAGGAGGTCTGTCCGTCCGTGGTGCTGTAGAGGCTGCAGGTGTCTCCCAGTGTGACTGCTGCTGCTGCTGCTGCTGCTGCTGCTGCAGGACGGCTGAGATGATTAGCAAGTCAGATGACGGGGAAACCACAGCTGTGATTAATGTCTTCATTCATATAGTGGAAGAGTAGCGTGCACACACACACACACACACACACACACACACACACACACACACACACACACACACACACACACACACACACACTGGCTGGTCTTTGATGTGCCTCCTGCAGCAGCTGCTCCGCCTGCCACCGACAGTCACGTCTCGTTAGCGGCCGCTAATATTCTTTTCATCTCATCGCAGATAAAGAAAAAAAAGCAGGAAAGAAAGAAAGAAAAAAGAGAAGAGGCCTCCGTGGTGGTGACAGCACCCGAGTGCATTCTTCCTCCTCCTCCTCCTCCTCCTCCTCTGATGCTCCAAGAACTCAGTCAGGAGCAGAAGAGGAGGAGGAGAGAAAAATCGCAGTGGACTGAGTTCGACCTTAGCTCCGCCCCCCTGGATGAGGAAACGACTCCGACTCCTCCTCCCAGCTCCTCCCACCTCCTCGCTGAGGAAACAGCAGGTGGATCCAGAGTCTGAGGTGATCAGTCGGGAGGAGAGAGGAGGAGGAGAGTGTTTGAAATAGACTCAGCTGGAACTGCAACACCTGAAGAACTTCTGCTGTCTGACAGTTTGAAATCATCAAAGTTCGTCATCATGAAAACATGCAGCCATGCAGTCGCTTTGACTCTTTCAAACATCTGGACACTGAAAACAAGAGCATCATTTATTACAGCTGCTGATGTCACCACCACCACTACTACCACTACTACTACTACCACTACCACTACTACTACACCACCACCACCACCACCACCACCACCACCCACTACTACCACACCACACCCACCACCACCACCACCACCACCACCACCACCACCACCACCACCACCACCACACCACCACCACACCACACCACTACCACCACCACCACCACCACCACCACCACTACCACCACCACTACCACCACTACACACCACCTACCACCACCACCACTCACCACCACCACACCACCACCACCACCACCACTACCACCACAACCACCACCACTACACCACCACCCACCACCACCACCACCACCACACCTGCTACCACTACACACCACCACCACCACTACCACCACTGCACCACCACCACCACCACCACCACCACCACCACCACACCACCACTACCACCACCACTCACCACCACTACCACCACCACCACCACCACCACCACCACCACCACCACTACTACCACTACCACTACTACCACTACTACTACTATACTATCACTACTACTATACTACCACTACTACCACCACTACTACTACTACTGCTACTAGTAATGATAATATAAAAATGATAATAGTAATAATAGTGGGTTAAACAGCAGTAGCCAAACAGTGTGTGTGTGTGTGTTTTCACAGGTTTGGCTCCGCCTACTCTCTTCCCAGTTCCCGCCCACTCTGGGTCGCAGGGATCTTGCTGAAATGTGCTGATCTGTAAAGAACAGAATAAAAAAAACAAAACAGCTCTGACTCCACCAACACCGGGACGGAACCCGGACCAGGACCAGGTCCGACCATGGGGTTGGTCCGGGCGTTGGTCCCAGTGCCGGTTCTGCTGCAGGAACGTCGGGAATGTTTGCTGGCGTCTGATGGCTCTGTTTGAAGTCCCTCATCCGAGGCCGCAGCCAAGGAAACTATAGAGAAAAAGACAGAGAAGAGTGGGCCGGACCTGAGCTGCAGTCCAGTGCCACCATCACACACACACACACACACACACACACACACACACACACACACTGGAACCAGCTGTTACCAGTTAGCTGGAAATACCAGCAGCATTCCAGGCCTCCTCACAGCACCGGTGGGACATGTGAGACGACCGTCCACACACACACACACACACACACATTCCTCTGCCACAGTTACACTAGCAGGAGTGTAAACAAAGCGGAGCTGCTGTGACCGCAGCAGCAGCAGCAGCAGCAGCAGCAGCAGCAGCAGCAGCAGCAGCAGCAGCAGCAGCTCCGTCTCTGCAAACTATAATTATGTTGCCGTTTTCCTTCTTCTGTTTTTTCTCCGTGTTGCCCTCCATCCTGGAATCTGGTGAGGACGGAGCTCGGAGGAGACGCCAGCTGGGTTTCCATCACCCCTAGAATTCCACAAAACCTAAACATTTTTCCGCCGTGTTTGTTCCATGCAGTCAGAGCTGCGGCTGGAATCTCGGGACCTCCTGCGTCTTGGTGCTGTTTGTGATGTCGGTGGGACTTTGGCCAGAAGACGAAGTGAACTGGTGGATTTGGCCGCTGCTGTATTTCCCAACGTGGCCTGCTGAACATCGCCGAGCTGACGTTGGACTGAAGCGGCTGGCAAACGAGCTTCAGGTTCAAATAAGGTCCAAACATCACAGTTTCCCCGTTTTCCCCCTCCAGATTGTCCCAGCGAGCCGAGGAAAACCTGCAGGAAGCGAGTGAGTGAAGATCAGGTTGAAGCTCAGGCGTTCAACCTGAAAACCTTCTGACTGGACCCTTCAGACTCGACTCGACCTGATGAGTCGCATTTCTGCAGCCGCCGCCGACCGGAACGCCAGAAAAAATGAAAAAAAAATGCGGGTTTTAAACAACCTGCTGTTCATGCAGATGAGAAGCAGGAAAAGCCAGATTCTTCCTCCTGTAGGTCAGCTGACCGCCCAATGCCCCCCCACCCCCCTGACCCTCCCACGCTAATGACCAACACATGTTTGGGATTCTCCGTCAGACCTCGACATTCCAACAACCTTCCAAAATGTGTCAGTGGAGAAGAACGAAGGAGGAGGAACACCCACCTCCACCTCAACACACCATCAATTTGTTGTCCTAAGACCCCCGGGCCTCCCTGCATCAGCCCTCCACCCACTCCCCTGTCAGGGCTGGTATGCAGAAAAGTCTCTTTCCTTCTTTCTCGTCTTTTGTCTCTTTCGAAAAAAGGTCCAAATTCTTCTGTAGATCTGCAAAAAAAACAACAGAAAGACAAGACTGGAATCACAAAATAAGACAAAAATCCACCGTTGGCTTCTTCCACTTGCCAATACTTACACTTTGTGAAGTCACAAAGGGCTGGCACGATACCTCCTCTAGGTTGTTGACCAACACCCACCCAGTCAGGCGTCGGCTCCACCCTCTTTTTTTGACTACCATCCAAACACACGGAAGTTCCCAAAGCATCAATGTTAGCAGGAAGCTAAAACCCCAGCTGTTTTTTTTTTAATGCAGGAGGCTGCAAACAAAGGGCTAAATTTGCAGTTTTGTGGAGGTTCTGTTTTTTTCCTTTTTTGGATTGAAGGTTAATGGTGTGAAGCTGCTCTCCTGAAGACCAGGATGAAAACGGAAGACCTTCGGAAACGTGCCCCGGATCCTCGGGACGTTGGAAAACCTCCGTCACCTCCACCTCCCAGTCAAAAGGAGACAAAACATCAGCCGACTCGACCTTTTTCCAGCCAATTTCGTGCTTCTCCGTGGCTTTTGTCACCGCCTGTGGGGTCATTTTCCCTCCTTTTCGTGTTGAGCGACGTGCGGAAGCGAAGTGAATTCACCTCCAGGTCTTTTCATAATCGTCTCCAAGGTCAGCTGACTTCCAGCGGGCCAACAAACAGCCGTCCTGCCATCACAATGAAGGACTGAATGGTTCAGCGGATGAAGTCGGGCTGATGAGATGAGGTTTTTTTTCCTCCTGGAACGGCGGCGACGACGACGACACAAAGAGGCGGATAACGAACGGCAGCTTTCCAACAAAAGACGCCTCGGAATGACGCTGAGGAGGCGGAATTTCATTCTTCACCTTTAATTCTCAACAACTGATGGGCGAAAATGTTGGGAGGAGGTTTTTTTTGTATCTTTGTACACTTTTAAAAGGCTTTTTAAAATGACATTCCGTGGAAAACTTGGAACCATCTGGGCTGAAAGTGGATCATTTTCAGATTTCTCCAGAAAAAAAAATGTCAAATTTGCACTTGAAAATCTGTCAGTGCGAGTGTTTGCAAAAAAAAAATGTATTTGCAAAGTGTGTGTGTGTGTGTGTGTGTGTGTGTGTTGCTGTGGGCTCACTGACATCAGAAGCTTACACTGCAAAAAGCAGCTGCTGACTCTCAGAGGGAGATGGTGTGTGCGTCACATCGCTGTACCAATACTTGGTGTCAGTCTCTCACTGGCTGAGTGCAGATCTTCCCTCCAGAACTCTGAGGGAGAGTCGTGCAGCTCGGCCGCCTGAGAAGACGCGAGTCCAAGTCGACAGACGCTCCGCCGCCTCCGCCGCCGCTACTGTGTGAAATCCTCAACACCACCTGAGAGTCAGGTGTGGATAAACACCAGGTGGCCGCCAGTCAACAGACAAGACCAGGATGGAACCCTGAGTCCACTCAACTCAAGGCTTTCAGTGGAAAGACTGTTAGTGGATCCACCTTTTTCCCTGTTCTGACCACAAGGGCGGCCACGCAACTCGACCACACAAGGATGAAACTGGCTCGAAGCGCCCAGCTGTGAGTCTTCTCAGGTGGTTGTGGAACTTTTCAGGCAAATCATCAAAAACCCTCAGAAAAGGACTTTGGTAAACTTGGTTACAAATTCATTTCATGGTAACTTTGCTAACTTCCAGTGCAGGATGGAATCCCTGCAGTCTGACTGACTGACTGACTGACTGACTGACTGACTGACTGACTGACCTTCAAGGAAAACACAGCGACTTTCTTGAGCTTTGTGGCTCTGACGGATTTGTTTCTACCCAGTTAGCAAAAATAAATCTAAATAATTTGATCACGGTTGAAGAATTGGTTTTGTGGCCGCCACATGCAGGAGGTGTACGACAGTTCCACTGGTTCAATCCACCAGAGAGATTGATGCAAAACCGGACAGAAGAAGAAGGAAAAAATGATGATGATGATGATGCTGAGGATGAAGGAGCCAAAATCCCAAAACATCTGTTCCAAGAAAACAATCGGCTGGGAGAGAAGCCAAGAGAGATTAAAATCATCGCTCGGTCCATCAGTTCAGATGATGAGTGTGAGAAATGAAGCACAAAAAAAAAAAAAAAGCCCACAAAAAAAAATCTGGAAGAAATTCTTCCAGAAAGACCGAAGCTGAAAACCGAGCCGGTCCCCACAAACCTCTGGGAGTTGATGAAGATGAAGACCATCCCACAGCTGATGTCTGCCAGTCTGCGACAAGGACGACAATGTTGCAGCAGCCACGTGGAGTCTTTATGTGTTTGCTTTGTGCGTTTGTTCTATGAGTTGGCCTTGGGAGGATAAAACCGACACGAACGTGTCTGACTGTGGCTCGTTAAAGAGCCACAATCAGCAGAGTTACCGACAGCATATTAGTGGATAATTACAGTCAGACCGTGAAGGAAAGCCACCGCTTTTTTTTTTCAAAGTAGTAAAAACATCAATGGTTTCAAAATTGAATTCATGTGTGTCATGAAAGAATACCGCAAAAAAAAAAAAAAAAAAAAGAAAAAGAAAAAAGCCACGAGTGAGCAGAATGTAAAGTCATCAGCCGGCAGCCGCCGAGGGTTTCGGCTGTTTCGCAGAAAGTGGCTGTGTCATGGTTTTCAGCGGCCACGTCGACCAGCCGCCTGCCAAACTGCAGAGCGGAGGGAGGCCGAGGCCAAGGACGGAACAGCGGCGCTGTGTTGCTGCTGGATCGGGAGCGCCGGGATGGGAACGTTGGAACGCTGAACTCTGTTTCAACTCTGGTTCAAACCGTGATTGCGGGAGTTTTTCCGTGGAAATGCTGCTTGTGTAGCAGGAGGCCTTTGATTTTTGACAAAACCTCCAGAAAACGTTGAGTTTTCTCCCTGCTTCTTCATTCCGAGACCATCAAAGGTGTTTTAAAGCGTTCCACGTGTTGACAAGCAGATCGGATGAAGGCATCGCCGTGCCTGACGGTGACACCGGTTTGCCTCTTGATGTGGCACCTCGGGCTGCTCTACCACCACCGAGGTGAGCGATATCCACGCCTGGCTGAGGGAGATAAGGGCCGGAGCGGCGCTCCCTGAGATCCGCCTCCACCAGCAGTCACTCAAAAGAAGCCGACTAGCCAGTCGTTAGCTCTCCATCGGCCGGCGGTCGAGGGCGGAGCTCAAAGCGGGACCACGTGCTCGGGTTCGGTTATCTCTGGACGGCAGGCGGGGCCGGAACAACGTGTAATGCCCTTTTTTTTTTTACAACCTGGCAAATTATTTTCGCCTGGATTGTTGCAACCCGTCCAGTCCAGTCTGATTTATTTGTGTAATTTTGTCGAAGCAGCAGGAATCCCAGCAGCGTTTTATTTCTTTTATTTAGCTATGAGAAACTAAATCGGGAATGAAAGAGACGTTTAAAAAGCACCAATCAGAGAGGCCCGTTGGAGCGGTCTCAGCTGGTGAGGGTGAGTCACAGGCCGGCCCCCCTGTGATTAGGCTGTCGTTAGCCTAGCGTCGCGGCTAATGACAGGGCGGCAGCGGCGGTTAGCGTGCTAGCTAGCTCGCTCATTGTCTTCCTGCGACGCTCGTTCACAAAGGCCTATAATTCAGCAAAACCTTTTATTTTGGCGGGGCGTGTGTGTATGATTTGAGAAGCGGAGCGCCCCGGACGGGCGGAGACCTTCTGCAGCTCAGAGGAAGACAAACCAGCAGAGCCGGAACTCCTGCGACAGAGGCTGCAATTTGACAAAAAAAGAAAAGAAAAGAAAAAAAAAAACCGATGAGAAGCAGATTGGACATCTGCAGCGTCCGCGCTGACACAACTGGCTTCAATCATCCCCGGAAAAAAAAACCAAAAAAAAAAACCAAACATTTTCAGGCTCTGATGGTTGTGCAGACTTGCACAAGGTTTATTTTCTTTCCGCTCCATAAAATTCACCTTGAAAATTTGTTCCAAATCAAACTGACAAAAAGTCAAGTTTAACATTTGTTCTCGCTGCTATTACGACATTTTTTTTTTTTGTTGTTGCTTTAAAATGGAGCGCAGCATCTGTGGCCGATTAATCCAAGACACACTCATCCAAAAGTTTTTTTTTTTTTTTTTTTTTTGACTGGTTTGCCAGGAAGGAACCGCTGTTTCATTTTGTTTGTTTCGTGGAAAATACATCAAACTTTTCACCCTGTTGTCGGAATATTTTCATGGCTCAGTCGAAGGAAACCAGAGGTCACCGCCTCTGGAAAGAAAGAGATTGTTCCGCATTATCTGATAAAGGAGCCGCTAAGTTCCCATCTTCACTTTCACAAAGATGATAAATTCCTCTTCTTCTTCTTCTTCTTCTTGCTGCTGCGTGCCAAATGTTTCCTGCTGACACAGCTTCCTCTCTACAGTTCTGGTTTATTTATTTTTTCTTTCCTCAGAGCAGCAGCAGCAGCAGCAGCAGCAGCAGCAGCAGCAGCAGCAGCAGCTTCGGTTCGTGTGAGGAGACACCACATCCTGGAGGAGCAGCCTCAGCCTCTTCCTGGGTGAAGGACGGCAGCGAGCAGAGGCTGCTGCTCCACGTTCTTCTGTTTGATGTGTCGACAAAGCACCATGTGTGTGTAAATATATTTATATATTTACATATATCCTCCAATCTCCTGCAATATAAGCTGCAGAACTTGTTTTCTGCAGGTTACAAAGGTTCCACCAGCAGGAGCTGAGAAGACAAACTTCTCCTGAGGCCATAAAACACCACCATTCCAGGTGGAACTCTGGGACTCGGTCGGGATGGAAATTCTTTCCAGCGGCTTTATGATGAAAACAGCTGGAGGAGGGAGAGCGAGTCCAGTCCCCCCCTGCAGCAGCTCCGACTCCAGCCAGGAGGTCTTGCTCTGGTCCTGCCCGAGACCACATCAGCTGCTGCAGGGGCGGCGACGTCCTTCCTCAACGCTCCGCAACGTCGATCCGGGTTCCTCGGCCTCTTCTCTCGTTTCTCATCAACAGGAAGTGACTCTTCTGACGGTGCGAAGATGAAGGTGGCTGCTGATGACGTGTTTGATTTCTTGTGTTTCTATTTTGTGGATTTCCTGGGGCTCAGTTCCCCTTCAAGCAGGTGCAGGGAGGAGCATCAGTCGTCTGGAGTCGACCGACATCGGCCTGCAGGAACTGAGGGGGCCGAGGCCTGAACACCTCTTCAGAGTAAAATTATGTATGACATATCACATATATGTATATATATATATATATTACATATAAACACACGATGTATATACACACATATTCATATATACGAATATATATGAATAAATAAATAAATTAAAGCCCCAGACGGAGGTTTTGCATCCTGATTTCAAAAGAAATGTTTTGAAGCTTTTCTCACTTTCGCTTCTCCAATCTCGTGGGAGTCGGAGGTGGGCGGGGCGTCGGCAGACCGCCGGGAGTTTCAGTTGAGGCGGCGAAGACAAGAAGCCGATTGAGCGCCGCCACACCGTCTCCATTGAGCGGAGAGTCGGTGCCACGCACAGGAAGTGGCTCAGACTCAGCTGGGCCACTGCACACATTGACATTCAGCCGGGACGCGAAGGAGGCTTCAGCATCGTCCTGGGGGGGGGGGGGGGGCAGTGGTGAGAGCATCAGTCTGGCCAGAGGTGGAAGACGGAGAGGGACTCGGAATATCGGGATATTATCCAAGAGATGATTTTTTTTGTTTTGTTTCTGTTCTTGAATTTTCACTGCCACCTTCAGACAGAAGGTACGGAAAGGTCAAGGTCAAGGTCAAGGGTTCTTTATTTGACCCGGCTCAGAAAAACATTTCAGGAAGTTTTTCCCTCCGGTCTGCATGACTGCACGCTGACCACACAACCATGAATTATTGTGGAGATTTGTGAAAAAAAAACTTTGACGCAAAAGGCAGAAAAATCAACAGCGACTCGACACTCAGCCGCAAAAATCGATAAGACAACTCAAACCAACGGCTGTTTGATTTATGGGGATTTGCGGGGATTTATGGGAATTGGACAGAAACTGAAAAACACCCGAGTGTGTTTTCGATTACACAACTTGCATTTTCCAGCCGAATAAATAAGACCTTTGTGGTTACGCAAAGAGCAAAACCATAAACACATTTCCAAATCCTGAGGATGTAAAGTTGATTGGTTTGGTTTCATCCATCACTGGTGTGTGTGTGTGTGTGTGTGTGTGTGTGTGTGTGTGTGGGTGTACACAGGCGCAGTGATTTGTGATGCCTTCAGGGGCGACTGGCCCCTCGGACTGAGGACTCAGAGGCAGGACATCCTGCCATTCACAGCTGCTGCCACAGTGGGGAAGGTGACCCAGCTGAAGGGGGCTTCCTGAGGAGGAACCCTGGAGGTCTGGAGGTGTGGAGGTCTGGAGGTGTGGAGGTCTAAAGCTCTGAGGGTCTGAAGTTCTGGAGGTCTAAAGTTCCCGGGGTCCGAAGTTCTGGAGGTCTAAAGTTCTGGAGGTCTAAAGTTCTGAAGTTCTGGAGGTCTAAAGTTCTGGAGGTCTAAAGTTCTAAAGTTCTGGAGGTCTAAGTTCTGGGTTCTAAAGTTCTGGGGGTCTGAAGTTCTGGGTTCTAAAGTTCTGGGGGTCTGAAGGTCTGGGGTTCTGAAGTTCTGAGTTCTAAAGTTGTGGAGGTCTGAAGGTCTGGGGGTCTGAAGGTCTGGGGGTCTGAAGTTCTGGGGGTCCGGTGGTCTGAGGCTCTGGAGGTCATGATGCAGTCACGATGGAGTCAGATCTTCTATAGAAGTCGACATCGGTTCTGTTTTCTCCTGCTGAATTTTTCAGCCTCGGCCTCCAGCGAACGAAATGTTGACCTTTCCCGCCAGGAACCAGCAGGAAAACAGGAAGAGATTTGATCTGTGACTTTCAGTCGTCCGTCGAGGGAGGAGATAAGATGGAGGAGTCTGGAGGAAATTCCACAGGGGGCGCCGCTTCCAAGCCTGACTGATGCTCCGGTCGGCCGGACGCACGCTTCCAAACAATGAATTCAAAAAGTCACAACCGGAAAAAAAGAAGAGAAAAGGAACAATTCCACACAGGTCAAAGTGAAAAAAGCACGACCTCTGACCTCTGACCTGCAAAAATATATCACCTGTCATAAAGTGTGTTTGTGCACGACTGACGTATGTGCGGGGTCAAGACGACAACGCTGACACACACACACACACAAGCACAAAGTTCATCGACGGAGCAGCGAGATGAGAACTGAGAGAGACGCAGAAGCAGCGAATCCCGAGCAGCTGATCCGGACCGTCGACGCCAGATCTTCCGATGTGGAAACAACAGTTTGAAACTAACTAGCAGGTCCAACTGGCCCAGTGGGAGAGGAATTAAACTGGGTCCATGGTGTCGGCAGCAGGGAGAGAGAGAGAGAGAGAGAGAGAGGAGGAGAGAGAGAGAGAGAGAGGAGAGAGAGAGAGAGAGAGAGAGAGAGAGAGAGAGAGAGAGGGAGAGAGAGAGAGAGAGAGAGAGAGAGAGAGAGAGAGAGAGAGAGAGAGAGAGAGAGAGAGAGAGAGAGAGGAGAGAGAGAGAGAGAGAGAGAGAGAGAGAGAGAGAGAGAGAGAGAGAGAGAGAGAGAGAGAGAGAGAGAGAGAGAGAGAGAGAGAGAGAGAGAGAGAGAGAGAGAGAGAGAGAGAGAGAGAGAGAGAGAGAGAGAGAGAGAGAGAGAGAGAGAGAGAGAGAGAGAGAGAGAGAGAGAGAGAGAGAGAGAGAGAGAGAGAGAGAGAGAGAGAGAGAGAGAGAGAGAGAGAGAGAGAGAGAGAGAGAGAGAGAGAGAGAGAGAGAGAGAGAGAGAGAGAGAGAGAGAGAGAGAGAGAGAGAGAGAGAGAGAGAGAGAGAGAGAGAGAGAGAGAGAGAGAGAGAGAGAGAGAGAGAGAGAGAGAGAGAGAGAGAGAGAGAGAGAGAGAGAGAGAGAGAGAGAGAGAGAGAGAGAGAGAGAGAGAGAGAGAGAGAGAGAGAGAGAGAGAGAGAGAGAGAGAGAGAGAGAGAGAGAGAGAGAGAGAGAGAGAGAGAGAGAGAGAGAGAGAGAGAGAGAGAGAGAGAGAGAGAGAGAGAGAGAGAGAGAGAGAGAGAGAGAGAGAGAGAGAGAGAGAGAGAGAGAGAGAGAGAGAGAGAGAGAGAGAGAGAGAGAGAGAGAGAGAGAGAGAGAGAGAGAGAGAGAGAGAGAGAGAGAGAGAGAGAGAGAGAGAGAGAGAGAGAGAGAGAGAGAGAGAGAGAGAGAGAGAGAGAGAGAGAGAGAGAGAGAGAGAGAGAGAGAGAGAGAGAGAGAGAGAGAGAGAGAGAGAGAGAGAGAGAGAGAGAGAGAGAGAGAGAGAGAGAGAGAGAGAGAGAGAGAGAGAGAGAGAGAGAGAGAGAGAGAGAGAGAGAGAGAGAGAGAGAGAGAGAGAGAGAGAGAGAGAGAGAGAGAGAGAGAGAGAGAGAGAGAGAGAGAGAGAGAGAGAGAGAGAGAGAGAGAGAGAGAGAGAGAGAGAGAGAGAGAGAGAGAGAGAGAGAGAGAGAGAGAGAGAGAGAGAGAGAGAGAGAGAGAGAGAGAGAGAGAGAGAGAGAGAGAGAGAGAGAGAGAGAGAGAGAGAGAGAGAGAGAGAGAGAGAGAGAGAGAGAGAGAGAGAGAGAGAGAGAGAGAGAGAGAGAGAGAGAGAGAGAGAGAGAGAGAGAGAGAGAGAGAGAGAGGAGAGAAGTGGGATGAAACATCGAAGACATTGTGAGGAATCTCAGCAAAGTTTGTTTGGATTGGCTGGAATTTTGCTTTTGAGTGTTTTTTCATGGGAACGTCTTTGCTTTCCTGACTTTGGACTGAGTGGAATGTCGCATGTGGGATCGTCGGGATCGTCGGGATCATTGCGATTGCTGGGATTAGTGATGAAAACGTCTCCAGGCCGCTTGGATCAGACGACCAGACGCTGGCGGAGTGACGTCTGAGGGCCTCTGCTGAGGGGGCGTGGCCACTGCTGAATGGGGCGTGGCCACATAAGAGCCACGAGAGGTCGGTGATCGCCCCGGCATCCTGCTGGAGCGGCTGCAGGAATGCCGTGGACACGCCCCCTGCAGACCGCCAGGCGAGGGTGCAGGTATGGCCACGGCCCCGCCCACTTCCTGTCAGGTCTTGGCGTGGGTGGGTGGGTAGGGCGTGGCTTGCAACACGCATCCGTTTGAATTATATTTCGTTTTTCATTCTGGAATTACTTTGACTTTTGGTCTCGGTGCAGCCCTGTGTTTCTCGTCCCGACGGTGGTGAAGGCAGGGGGCGCTGCTGAGCAGAGGAATCGTACCGGCAACCTTCCCTCCTCTCTGCTGCTGCTGCTGCTGGCTTCTGCACGTGCTCCTGACAAACTTCTTTTCAAATCTTTTTTTTTTCCTCTCTTTCGTGGTGGGCGGAGTTCAAAGCCGACCTGATGTGACTTTGGCAGCACCGCTAGCAGCACCTGCAAGCCTGAAAGGAGGGATTCATCTCCAGATCTGGCAACCCTGCCACCGCCGTCACCATCACATCCACCCCCTCTGTGTGTGTGTGTGTGTGTGTGTGTGTGTGTGTGTGTGCGCGCATACATTGTTATTGTCATGCGTACCATTACTCACGATCACGACCGGCCGCTGGTCACACACACACACACACACACACACACACACACACTAACATACATACATACATACGTGTGGCTCCGCCCCCTCTGTGACAGTCAGCCAATGAGGACAAAGGCCAGCTGTCCAGATGGTTCCAGTCTATAC
>CM020519.1:1565000-1585000 GCA_009823395.1 Thamnaconus septentrionalis
CTCCATCTTCATCACAACCCTGCAGACTGAAAGAGACCTCTGGTGTGTGTAAAAGTGGCTGTGGTGCCAGGCGGCGAGATAGACCTCACACACACACACACACACACACACACACAGGCAGCACAGCTGGCAGCAGCAGCGGCAGCAACAACAGGATGTTCTGCGCTGCAGTGCGTCAGTCGCACACTGGCCTCTATTGTGTGTGTGTGTGTGTGTGTGTGTGTGTGTGTGTGTGTGTGTGTGCGGGCGGACAGCGGCCGTCTGTGTGCGGTGCGACACCTGTCGTTGACTCACGTCAGTCGGACGCCTTCCCGCCGATTAAACAACCTGATTTACGACTCCGCCCCCCCCCCCACCGTCGCGGCTGGGAATGCTGCCGGTCGGAACGCCGCCACAGACGACGCACTGTTTGTGTTTGTGCCTTTTCATCGACAAAGTTCCTCTCACAGGAATTGATCAGGTTTCATCCAAAGTCCCGACGTGGGCTCGGAAACAACGAAGAGCCGTCCTCTGATTGGTCGGTGGGGCCTCCAGGTTCGGAATTTCATACCTGCTATGATAGATGGATTGATGTACTTTATTGATCCCAAAATGGGAAACTACTCTGGGAAGGTGCGTCTAAATTCCCACATTTTGCTTTCAATTCCCAGATACAAAGATTTTTTTTTTCCCAGGAGCTTTAATTTAATTCTACTCCTGAAAAAATGCATACATGTGTATTAAAAACAAACAAAAAAAACAAAATCCAACATGTGCACATTCAGCAGGAAGCAGCCGGCAGCTCCACCCACTTCCATTAAACTGGATTGGATGCAGCTGATAAAAAAAATCTTGGTTTTATTGGGGCAACTGGGAGCACTGGGACCTTTTAATAAAGGTGAAGGGGGAGGGGGAGGAGGAGGAGGAGGAGGAGGTGGAGGAGGAGGCGGAGAGGGTTACTACCGCTGGATAGCCAGCAGCCTTTCTGGCTAATTGAATAAAACCACAGCAGGAAATTTTACATTTGCTTCGTTTGGTTTTGCTTTTTTTTTTCTGCAGCTGCACTGGATTCACATTCGCACCAAATATCAGAGCGCTGCTCCCTGCAGGCCTGGAGGTGAGCCACGCAACGTGATTTTTTTTTGCAGCCGTGACGGCTTCCTCACTACCCACAAGCCCCTGCACTTGGTGCGCTTGGTCAGGTAATCAGCCGGAGTGCAGCCCTGGCCCCGCCCACTGCACGGCCCCCGGGGGCAGGCAGCTCCAGTCTCGTATAAAAAGGCCCCTTTAAAATGCCACTAAATAAAGTGGAGGTGATTAAGCTCAAGGCGGCTCGGCGGCCGAGCGGAGCGCCGGGATGCTAAAAGGCCGACGATTATTAATTCTGCCGGAAATCAATCAGTCCATCCCAAAGAGGCTGATTAATAAACGTCTGGATGAGTCAGAGTCCTGGATAATGGGCCTCCGGATCATCGCCATCATCATCATCAGCGTCCAGCGCGGTCGCAGGAAGCCCAGGAAATGGGCGCCATTATCGCTAACGACGGCCGCGGCGGCGGCGCTAGTTATCGGGCCCACAGGTCCGGGATTGGTCGGAAGGCTGAGGGTCGGTCGGCAGTGAGAAGGATCCAGAGTTCCGGGCCGGAAATAAAGAATCTGCTGGATTTGCTGCACGCGTCCGTCTGGGAAAAAGCTCAGAGAAAGTGTTTTTTTTCAGAAGGTGGAGCCCCCTGTTGGTGCAACTTCTTCACTACAGGGCCAGGTTTCCTAACTTAGCAGCAGCTTCCTGTTTCCTGTCACGGCTGCAGCTCCGCCTCTTTTTTTGTTTTTCTTCGCCAGAGGACACTGCTCACGCTCCGAGCAGCTAAAAAAAAAAAAACGACTCTGGATGGAGTTTTTCAAGACGGCTCTGCAAAACGTGGTTCGGAG
Organism: Thamnaconus septentrionalis; assembly: GCA_009823395.1. Taxonomy (NCBI): domain Eukaryota; kingdom Metazoa; phylum Chordata; class Actinopteri; order Tetraodontiformes; family Monacanthidae; genus Thamnaconus; species Thamnaconus septentrionalis. The sequence continues at coordinate 1,566,909 of CM020519.1, forward strand.
CACGCTCACACGGACATCAGCATTCCGGTCGCTGCCGGATGAAGCCAATCTGCCGCTGCAGGCCGGAAACAAAAGCTTCAAAAAAAAAAAAACTTATTTATGAAACTTGTACCTGTGAAATAAAGTTTCTGCATGAAAACACAGCGAACACGAAGCTCCGAGGCTCAGCCGCCGTGTTTCACAGGATTTGTTCTCAATCCTTTTAAAGGCTACAGGGAATAGAAAATGAGAATTCTCTCAGTGGCGGCACGCTTGCTCTCACACACACACACACACACACACACACACACACACACACACACACACACACACACACACACACACACACACACACACACAGGTGCATGTAGGTACAAATGCCTTGGAAGAATCCGCAGAGGAAAAACGTTGAAAACGACCCTGAAAATTTTGAGCTCGTTTTTTTTTTTTTCCCTATTAGGCGCCGGTGAACTGAGGTGGACGGAGCAGCACCAGTGTCTTGGTGTCAGAAGAGACGATGGATACGGAGACCGTGAGGGTTTTACTGAGGCTCCAGGGTCGAAGATCCCTGAGGTGTGATGTGTGTGAGGGCCAAAGTTCTACAGCATTCGCAAAAAAAAGAAAAGAAAAAAGGAGAAATGTCGGTAGGGAAAGCTATTTTTTCATCAATCAATATCTTGATATTGTTTTGTATAACACTTCAAAAAAAAGAGACGATTCAATTGACGTGAAGAGAGTTTCGGACAATTTCACAGATCGGGACCCTTCAGCCAAGAGCTTCCTCGCGTCCACCAGGTGGCTCCACCTCTTCTTCACCTTCTTCCTGAAACGCCTCCATCGGGGCGCCAACCGCCACCATCGCAGGAGGCGCCGCAGCATCAGGCTTCATTGCGTCTCTTTTTTTACCAGCGCCAGGGTCAAGTGGCAGGGGTCACCGGCGCTGCTACACTATCCAGAGCCCCGGCCCCGCCCCCTCCCCCGCCATTCGCTCCGACAAGTTCATTAGCTTAATATCGTGGATGGGGGGGAACATCTGTTTTACTATGTCTTACCTCATCCCACTGGCCCTCTGGGAAATCATCTCGGGGAGCCGGAGCCGCAGCGTCCAAACGGCTGGGGCCGCTCCGTCACCCTGGGTGATTAGGGTCGTAGCGAGGCGGCGGCGGCGGCGATGGCAGCGCAACGGGACAGCGCCGCTGTTATCTTCTGATGAAAGAGCCGTCCCACCCGGGTCGTTAACCGCCGGGCTGCAGCGCTTCCAGCAGGACGTCCGTCTTTATTAAAATGTCAGCGGGGACAAAATAAAAAAAATGAAAAAAAAAAAAAAAAAAGAGACTGCAACTGGCAGCGGTTAGCGCACAACAGGAAGCTGCTGGTTGGGTTCTCGGTTCCTGCTCCAGGTTCGTGTTGTGAGGGAACCAGAGGTGGAACCAGCGAGTTCCTCATTCGATGTGATTGGTCAGTGTAAAAATGTCAGTTAAAATAAACAATAACAAACCTTGAACCTAGTTGGAACTAACAAACAGTAAGTTCATTTGCTGTTGTGTTAAGCTTTTATTTTGGCGGTCCGATGTCTCTCAAGAACTCACCAGGTCGAATTCACCGTGCAAGGAAGTTGAAAGGTCGTATCTGCTCACTGTATCTATCTTGGTGACCTACTTAGGAACGGTCCAATCAGAAGAGGCCTGGGCCGTGTTCACTGAAACCAGCTCGCTTATTCTGGCTTCGAGTTTTCCGGGTGATCCAATTTGCTTCTATAAACCACCTGCTGCCGCAGTGTGAGTCATCGAGACGGTGGCGGCGGTTTAGATTAGCGGCGTTAGCGTCGATCGCTAACGTTGTCTGAGAAAAGAGGAACTCTGGAGCTCCGTCACATGACCGTAAATTTCTCTGCAAGACAAGAGAGTGCAGGTGTTCATGCCATTAGACACACACACACACACACACACACACACACAATGATGTGAAGTTTACATCCAGGATTTTCTTCTCTTGGAAGTGAAATGAAGAAAAGTAAAACACCATGTGGGTGATTTTTTTTCCTTCTTTTTTTTTTTGTTAAGGCCGTAAATCAAAAAAAAAAAAAAAAAAAACCTGGGTCAGAGCCAAAACAAACCACATGTTGCACTGGACAAAAGCGGCTTGGCTGGACTGGCTGCCTGATAAAGAGTCGCGCAGGCAGCACGGAGGAAGCCGAACGTGATGGGATGGTTCCATTTAGGATTATTATCTCAGGCCAGCGGGAGAGTCTTCGGTGTGCCGGGGGCCGCCGGCCAAGGACAACTCTCCCGGCGCGCCATGACGCAACACCTGAAAGATTCCCGCTTACAATTCAGGTCAACGCCGCGCTCATCGCACGCAGACAAATGGAAGGAAACTAAAAAAAAAACTCAGCGAGATTGACGAGATTTCAACATGGAATTCTTCTAAAAAAAATAAATAAATCCAAAACTGGAAATCGTAAATCTTTTTGAAACATTTTCCAAGCGCTCCTGACATCATTGACGTCCCGCGAACCCAAGACGGCGTCAGACTTGGGTGTGAATCCTCCTCACCGTCAGTCCAAAGCGATTCTTTGGGAGGAAATGAGTGTTTTCTGCAGCCTTCCGTTGGAAATTCAAAAGGAAAAGCAGCTCGATGTTGACTGACGTGTTAGTTAAGAGTCTTTAACGGCCGTCCAATCGATGCTTGTTCAGCCACTCAGCCTTCTCTCCAATTTCAAAAGAGCAGCGCTCCCCGGAGCCGGGAGCCAGGCCGACCATTTGCATATTTTCGGGGCCTTTTTTTTCCCACTGCGACTGGACCGGAGCAACATCACACGGAGACGATCCAAAGGCAGGAATCCAGGGAGCACCGGAGCGCCGAGGCTGAGAGGAATACCAAACACTGGGCCACGCCGACGCTCCGGGCCCCAGCCGGAGTGGAATGCGGCCTTTCAGGGGCTGAACCCAGGGGCACCGTCGAGGAGTCACCGCTTCCCACAATCTGGAGCTGAGGGAGGGGGGGGGCGGAACCCGGAGGAGAATCCGTGTGATTCGCTCCCGGATGAACCATTCAGTCAGTGGGAAAAGTGCAGACCTTCACGGACGACTCGTCCGTCTCCCCCTCCAAGCTTCCAGGGAGCTCTCGGACGGAGGAAGTCGCACGGTGCAGTCAAACTCTGGAACTTTCGGCAGATGTTCCGTTTTATTGGTCGCACTCGGCCAGTTGAACCCAGAAAGCAAAACCTGCATCGGCCTCGTAATCGTCCCTGGTTTAAAGCCCGGACCTGGGGAGCTGCAGGCGGACGAGGAGGAAACGTCCTGGTGCGTCCTGGGAGGGAAAGAAAAAAGCCGCGTCTGCATACCTGTGGTTCTCTGCCAGCCTGACTCCCCCGGCCGCCGCCGCCGCGCCGCCGCCGCCACCGCCCTCGCCTCCCCCCTTCTGGAAACGCTGGACCAGCTCAGCATTCTTATTTGCGGCCGCTTCCTCGCTTGAACTGGACCCGGCTTGCGTTTTAAACGTAAAAAGAAAGAAAAGTGCACAGGCGAGCCGCAATTTTCTGGGTAAAAATAAGGCGAGGGTTTTTTGGTGGATGAGGTCATGGCCACGCTGTTGGCGTTACGGGCCGACGTCCTCCGCTGCTCCGCAATCAGGAGAAGGACACAACATTGAAGCATCAGATCGGCAAATTAGTGAGTATTGTTTTCTAAATAAACAAATCAGTAAAGAGGAGCCAAGAGCATTTTCTCCATATTTGAAGAGCGCAACAACAACATTTTTGCTCTCCTACGTGCCAGATATCTGGCATCTGAACTGCAAACTGCAGGTATTCACAATAAAGCACAGACAAGAAGTTGTGTGTCATCGGCGTATTTGATCAGGTTTCCATCAGTTGTCAGCACTTCAGTCAGCTTAACTTGGAAATTTGGGAATTCTCCCAAAACTTGAAGTTGGAAACTTTTGAAATTGACAACTGACTTTTGAGCATAAAAAGTTGGACTTTTTGTTGTTGTTGTTGTTGCTTTGATTCCTGCCAAGCAACCTGTTAAAATCAAAGGAAGAAACTTTAGAATTCTTTGTCTTTCGCGAGGTTTGCCTTTTAAAAATCTTGACTCGTATCGTAAATAAAAGGAAAACCGCAGAGCCGCACTGTCGGATGCACATTCCTTCACAGGTAAACAGCGGCGCGTTACCTCGCAAACAATACCTCTGGTGTAATGAGCTGTGTTGGCTGAAGGGAGCTGGCAGGATCACGCACACACACACACACACACACACACTCACTGCTTATCTGGTCCACTAGCTGCTGGAGCTGTGACGGGATCATGATGCGCTGATACCATCGCTGAATCCTCGGAGAGCTTCACAGGCCAAAGTGTGGAAAGGAAAGACCAAGAAGGAGAAGAAGAAGAACGTCAGGTTTTCACGAAAATTAGACTCTGAGTTAAAAAATGTGAGATGACCGCGATCATGTGTATTGTATCTATGTCCATGGAAACTACAGGGGGCAGTGTTGCATCAATTTCTATTGCAGCTGCTTTTTAAGACCACGGAAGAAGAAGAAGGAGAAGAAGAAGAAGAAGAAGAAGAAGAAGAAGAAGAAGGATGGATGGAGAAGGAGAAGTTGGGTAAAACCATTGACGATTTCAAAAAGGAGGCTTTTTAAATGCTAAAAACCTGGATTCTATCATCTGGCCAGCAGGGGCCGCCAAAGTTGGTTGCAAAAAGACTGAAGATAGACTGGCTGTCTAGGCCCTAAACACACACTGTTACAAACTGGTTCAAACATTCAACAATTTATTTGTTGATCTAAATCACTAGAACAAAAATTCAGCCAATGAGCTCTCATCTCCATTTTGACTGATTTGGGTTTAATTTATAAGTAAAATTGGCCATAAAGTTGTGGCCGTGTCTAAAGTTTTCAACTGTAGTCAGATCACTGGCAGCTTTTTGAGGAACACGTTGCCCTCACGCTCCAATCACTCCAATCTCCCCACTGCCGCCTACACAACCAAAGATCCAACCTCTAGTAGGCTGGATGACTCCGCCCTCTGCACGTCATATATGGTGAATGGCTGAGACTTGAAGATCCAGCGTGTAAAATTTGGTTTAATTTATGACTTTTATATTGATAAAAACTCAACATACTGCCAATACATACATTAATACAAGTGTATCCTGGCAGTACAATAAAAGTCACTTGGTTTTCCAACCCTACTTTTAGTCCTGCCCTTAGTTCTCATGTATATAAGAATATACAAAGAGAAATCAGGGTCTTGTTCCCAGTTAGCTGCAATCTTAACGCCACCATTCTTTAAGGAAGCCCACCTGACATTAGCCTAAATAGAAGACACCATGTCAGGTGGGCTTCCTTAACTACCAAGCATCCTCAAAAAAGTCTGTAAAGGCTCTCAGTCGTACGTTTTGACGTACGGAAATATCAGGAAAATATTTTTCCCACCAGCCAAACAAGCCAATTCCAAGAATTGCAAAATGAAAAGTGTGAGATTGCTCACAGCGGCACTGGCTCAACCCGTTCACCCTGCGGTCCCTCACACTCTGGAGGCAACACGTGCTGACCTGTGACATCATGCCGCAGGCCTCCCGCTGACCTCCGGGGGGGTCGGCCGCCATTCAGCGCACAAAGCCACTGTCAACACCGATCGGGGACGGCCTGACGGGAGCAGCGCCGTACAATTGCCACCGTCATCACACAGCGGCGCCATTAGCGACGCCTGGCTGAGCCTCTATGGCGGCCGCCGACACCCGGAGCAGCGGCAGGAACAGCGGTCGCCGCCCCCCGGTGGTGCCGCCGCGTGTCTTCGCTGATTTTGCTGCAGCTTCAGAGCCACCGGGACAAAGACGGCCGTGTCGCTGGACCCATGATTTTGAAAATCGACGGCGCCGCCTCACTGCCAACTCAGCCGGGGAGCTGGTTAGTGGGCCGATCCGGCTGGATGGACAGGGAGCGTCCGGCTTGAAAAATCCAAAAAAAAAAAAAAAAAAAGGGTGAAAAAAAGGGGCTTCAGTGTCCAGAGAGGATTTTGGGAACTTTTTTTGTCCGGAGAGATCTGACACATTCACTCTCTGCCGGCTGACTGTTAAAATGATTTAATGAGATTTACTTTATTTTTTTTAATTAATTTTCTGTATTTATATTTTATTTTTTATAGACTATTGGAAGGTTATCTCTCTGAGTCGTTGGATTTTTTTCTTCCTATTTTTGCGTCGCTTGCTTGTACACGTTTACGTTCACGACTGTTCCCTTTGTGCCGGGCTGAGCCCACCAGAACAAATTCCATTCAGCCGCGGCTGAAACGGCAGCAGAGCCGTGAATTCTGAACCTTTTGTTGTTGTTCACATCTTTACTTTTCAAGCCCGCACTCCAGCGGAGCGGCCTGGCATGACTAAATAAAACAATACAATACAAAACAAAACAAAACAAAAAACCCCACACTACATCCACACAAAGAGACACAAAGACACACACTAAAAAAAGACAGACAGCATGTTTAGCCCTCTGTTTACGGCAGTCTCGGAGCTGCTTCAAGGAACTGCGTGGTTTACCGTCCACTTTCCAAAAAAAGGAAGAAGAAGCAGAAGAAGTGGAGGTGGGACTTTCCCACTTTGACTGTGCGGACCGACAGAGTGATGGACGAATGATGGGAAACGTTAGCTTGTTTTAGCATCGGGCAAAAATAAAGAACTTATTATTGAACCACCCAGTGGCCAATCTGGTCACTGCAAGACGAGCACGGAACAACGTTTTTAGTTGGCAGCTCAAAATATCGTCCGTCCACAGGCCGACGCTTCCCTCTTCCGATGAACACGCCCATGCAGCGCAGAAACAGATGAACTAGACAACTGCTGCGTGCTGTTCGTACATAGACAGAAGGTGAAGTTTGACAGTGATGAAACTCTCAATGGCAGTTGACGTCTAAACCTGCTGTGGAAAATATACTCTTCCTGACACACAAAAATAAAAAATGCTGCGACGGTGAGTTTCAGCGTCGCTTCCTCCTCCTCCTCCTCCTCCTCCTCCTCCTCCTCCTCTTAAATCTTCTCCTATCACATAAAACACAAACACTTCCACTTATTTCAAGCCCCAATTTCACTTCTGTCGGTGGTTTCACTGGAATGGAAACTGGAAGCTGCTGCTTTTGCTGCTTGTTTTTGACATTCAGTTTCTCAATAAACGAGGCTCGCCGGGGTTCCCTGGTTGTTGCAGTCGGCGGCGGCGATGTGGGGGAGTCGAGCGGCTCATTTGGAAACCGCCGCTTGAATTCATCTGCAGCTGAATTGCTCGGAACAGCCGGCGAACCGTTTCCTCTTTCTGCCCGAGCCTCGAACGAACAACAAGTTATGCAAAAAAACGACGACTGCAGTTCCCGTTTGCCTGGCAGGACGCGCAGCGTCCGTGTCTGCTCGGGTCTTCCGTGTGCATCACCACAGCTTTTCTACCCTTAGAGTTGTGCGAAAATGGAAGAAAAAAAAAAAAAAGAGTCAAAACTTTCTGCTTAACACCCCTAGTTGCACATCTGTTTCACGGTTTCTTGTTGTGTTTGTGGAAGAGTGATATAAGCACCCCAAAAGATCAAATCCAAACCCTCGGGAAGCCTGACCCAACAGATAAAATAAATAAAATGAAATTAAAAATCGACATGACGCACTGCGGTTATTTCCTGAGACAAGAGCTTTGATGGGGACCACATGTCGCCGCCGCATTCCTCCGATATTTGTCGGGCCGACGATCCCAGAAGATGAAGAGGCAAGCATCTCCATCGCGCCCGGCGCAGGAACGCACGGAGGAAAAGTGGAGGAGATGTATTGAGGAGCCACTCGGACCGAGCAGGAGGAAGACGAGAATGCAGGAGATGAAAGGTTGTGGCTCTCAAACTGGTTCTGAACCAAATCTACATAGATAGATATTGTTTTCTATATGGACAATGGCAGCCTTAATGGTCGTCCACAATATATATGAGTCCATGGAAAATTATTATCAATATTTTGATGCACATTTGTCGCAGAGCGGGAACTGGAGAGCGACACAACACCGGTGTTGCGTCCGTACCGGTCTTCGATTTAACGCGTTTCCTCAGCGAGCAGCTGCAGATGTTGCTTCGCCACCGCCAGCAGATTCGTCGGAAAGTCACACACACAACATGTGACTGGCGGTTTTACTGTCCCGGTCCACATCTAGTGCAGTGAATGTACTCTAGTCCGTGAGCGGCGAGCACTGCGTGCCAGTGACCTACAAAAATGGTCTACGGAAATTTTGGCCGAGCTGGATTTGATTTCACCCCAATAAAAAAAAAAAAAACAACCTCAATGAGATCAAGCAGCTTCCTGCTTCACTGCATCTGCACCAAAGAGGCCCGAATGCATCGTTGCCAAAGGTAGCCGCACACAGCATTCCGGAAACTGAAGACAAAATATTGTGGAATTGAGCTCTTGACTATTTTTGAATTGTTTAATTTTTATTTCCTCTTCTCAGCTCCTCGGCTGAGGTCGGAGGTCAGTCTGCTTCAGGAAGGACTTTTGACATTTGAGGCCCTCAGGTTGTTTTCTTGTTGTTGGGTTACGAGCGACTCTGCCGCCATTAGCGTCGCTAAAACGTGTACAGCAGATGTTGTGTTTCTGTTGCAGTGGAGTAATTGGGGCACATTCCTTGAAAGGGGGGGGGGGTGTGGGGGGAGGGGGGGGGACGCAGGAATTCCAGCAGCGCTCACGTCTTTCCGCACCCTGTACTTTCTTGGTAGCGAGCAAGGAAGAGCGGCGCGCTTTTTTGGGCTTGTTTGTTTTGTTTTGACGGAGACGCCGTCAGACTGACTGACTGACTGACTGACTGACTGACTGACTGACTGGCGACGAGACAACAGCTGACACCGTCAGCCTCATTGGCTGCGAGTCCGGCATAAGAAAAAAAAAAAAAGCTTTGATCTCGGGAGAAATAAAAACTTGCGCAGCGGCGCCGAGTGAAGCAACGGCGCTGAGAGCAGGAAGTGAAAGTCATGTGGTCGGACTTCAGTAGAAACCAGATTCTGTTTCACTGGGCCACAACTTCCCCCCTCTGCTTTCATGTCAGCTGACCGGCGCTCTGGGACGGAGACGTGAAGAAAAAAAGATCTCTTTTTACTTCGTTCTGATTTCATCTCATCGCCTCATTTCTATTAAAAGCCTCAGTTTTTTTGTTGTTTGAGCATGTCAGGCCAGGGCCAGGGTCTGACCCCTGACCTCTCAGCTTTTCTTATCAAACTTTATCCAACGATAGCTGCCCATTTCATTCACATAACATCAAATTAAAACGCATAAAAGACAGAAGTGACCGGCTGTCAACACAGTTGACTGTTTTTGTGGGGAGGCTGAAGTGAAGCTCTTAAAAGTGAGCAAAGTGTTCCATCCGTTGAAATTAGAATAATGATAACGCATTTCTAATATTTTTTTTTCTTCCCTTTGCTCCACGGGGAACAGACTTTTTCCCTCCATGTGCTTTTCAGCAGGTGATAATAGCGATAATTATGTGTTGGCACCAGCTGATGTTGATGAAAGCTGCGACTCTCTGACCTGCCACCGCAGCTTCTAATGTGCAAAACACCTTGCAAACCTCACCTGCACTGGCGTCAGCCACAAAAGGTGCCTTTGTTTTACCCCTGCCTCCCCCCCCCTTTTTTTTTTTTTAACCCTTTGAATAAAAGGGGCCTGGTTTGTGTGGGAGGGCGGGGGTGGGGGGCACAGGCCTGGGGGTGGGAGTGGGGGAGGAGGGGGGTCTTTTTGTTGTATTTTTTTGTGTGTGTGTGTCCGACGGTATTCTGGGAAAAGAGCTGAAAACATGGATGGCCGTCGGCGGCTCCCTGGGCCTCCAGGGCATGTTGCTGGCTCAGGCTGTTTTTCACAAAGGGGGCCGGTGCTCGTTCACCTATAAAAAGGAAGGTTTTCCACCAGGTAGACAAGCAGTTCAGCTCCAGCAGAAACAGCTCCAGCAACTCCAGCAGCTCCAGCAGCAGCAGCAGCAGCAACAACAGCCGCAACCATGACCTCCAGCAGCATGAACATGATGAGCAGGATCGTCTTCTACGAGGAGAGGAACTTCCAGGGCCGCTCCCACGAGTGCACCAGCGACTGCCCCGACATGTCCTCCTACCTCAACCGCTGCCAGTCCTGCCGGGTGGAGAGGGGCTGCTTCATGGTCTACGACCGCACCAACTACATGGGCAACCAGTTCTTCATGAAGCGCGGCGAGTACGCCGACCACATGAACATGATGGGCATGAGCGACTGCATCCGCTCCTGCCGCATGATCCCCATGCACCGCGGCACCTTCAGGACCAAGATCTTCGAGAGGGAGAACATGCAGGGCAAGATGCAGGAGGTGATGGAGGACTGCGAGAACGTGATGGAGCGCTACAGCATGCCCAACATCCAGTCCTGCCAGGTGATGGACGGCCAGTGGCTGATGTTCGAGCAGCCCAACTTCAGAGGCAGGATGATCTACCTGAGGCCCGGCGAGTACAGGAGCTTCAGCAGCATGGGCCTGAGCAACACCAGGTTCATGAGCATGAGGCGCATCCTGGACTCCTGCTTCTAGACTGGGACCCCCAACCCGTGGTGGTGGTGATGGGCGGAGCCGAGACCTTCTGCCAGCGACTGCATCGACCCAATGTGCATAAAATCATCCATGGCCGGCTGATCAGAGAAAAAAAGAGCCGAAGCCAAAAGAAATAAAGTCTAATTTGTTATAAAAACATGTTGGTGATGGTTTGTGTCTTCAATTCTGATATATTATTTTCCCATCTGATAGTTCACAGATGTTCATCTGTGAACTTCTTTCTTCATTTTGACTCTGGTGTGACCCAAAAACATCACTCAAATCCAAACAACTGCAATAGTTTGCACCCAATAATAAAATAAAAGCTGCATTCAAGAAAGAAAACAAGAAAAACAACCAAACATTCCCACAAGGTTCAAACATTCCTGATTGATCCTGGAAGTCATAGCTGAATCCTTTGGACTGAATCTCTACTTTGAGATCCTTCAGGAGGTTCAAGCACCATTGACCCGACCTGAACCAGTTGCAACTGAACTGGAGTCAGTAGTCTGGCTACTGGGCCACCCAGTGACTTCCACAGTGACCCGGAGAACCATCTGACTGGAGAGCCATAGTTTCCCTCGTCATCTAACTCAGGCACTGAATCAATGAACCACCCACATCATTTTCAAATAAAAAGACTCGGAGTGAACCGTTTATTCCTCCAGCTCTGCTGCTGATCCACTTTCTGCTTGGTCCCAGAACGCAAACTCCTCAAGAACAAGTGCACACTTTTTTTATCAAGAGGTCTGAGCAACCTTCTAACCGAGTCCAATCAGAGTCTGAATCAAGTCTGGCTGCTGGATGAGGAGTCAGAGCTGCTGTTTGTTCCTCTGCAGGCAGGATCTTAAAGACTTGCAAAGCAATGAATTTGAGATTAAACAATGGGGGAAAAAAAAACCTTCTGCAAAAAAAAAATAAAATGAAAGATTGAAAAAAAAAAATCCTGCAAAAAAATGAAAAATTAAAAGATATTCTGCTGAATAGCAGCATCACAGGGGAGCTTCTGTGGTGAACTTTATCCAAGTGATTCACCAGCTCAGTCGCTCGGAGGCTCCTTGGCTGAGTGGATGGATGCTTCTTCTGGGCCTTCTTTTGTCTTCTGTTTTTCTCAGTTACTTTTTGTTGGTGCTGTTTGTTCTTTCTGCAGTTCACAGCGGGGCAGACAGCCAAAGAGCAAAACCTGTCTCGCTCTCTCTCTTTCGCCGTCCACATCTTCAATCATCGTTTCTGGCTGGCAAATAAATAAATAAATAAATAAATAATAAATGAACAAATAAAAAGTCTTCTGCATTGTTTTCATGGGTTCATCATCCACTGTTATTAGCTCATTTTTGGTTTGTTTGTCCAGTACGCAACTTTTTTCCTCCTCCAGGACATTCAGCTTTAGGTTCCTGCTTTGTCCTTGGCCACTTTTTCTTTTGCTTTCTTACTGGACAGAAGCACTGTGACATAAGCAATCCACCCTGGGGATGAATAAAATATTCTGATTCTGATTCCGGGATTCCGAAACACTGGCGGATGTATGAGCCGCGAGTGTGAAAGCGTCGCCAGTGGAATTCTTTCTGTCTTGAGTTTCCGGCAGCAGCAATAAAACCATCAGTGTGGTTGATAATAATAATAATAATAATAATAATGATGATGATGATGATAATAATAATAATGATGATGATGATGATGATGATGATGATGATGATAAGTCTAAGACATGTTTGGACACATCCACCATCACCATCACTGACAACACTTTTGACATCTCAATCCTGGCTGTTGTAGATTCAGGGTCCATGTTGTTCAATTGAGCACATTAAAACATTCAGCAATACTAATTCATTTAATATAAATTATAATTGATTTCAAAAAACTAAAAATCCTCACTGATCACCATCATCATCATCATCATCACCACCATCATCGAGCTGTTAGATGATGAACTCATAGCAGATGTTGGAACCCAAGGACAGTTTGACCACCGCAGAGGTGCCACAAAGGTGCTTTTGTTCTCTTGTTTTTAACCCTTTGAAAGAGTTTTTTTTTTTTTTTGTCCGGCGGTATTTGAAGTGAAACCGCCTCTCTCAGGTCTTTCTGAAAAAAAAAAAAAAAATGGCTGAAAACATGGATGGCCGTCGGCGGCTCCCTGGGCCTCCAGGGCATGTTGCTGGCTCAGGCTGTTTTTCACAAAGGGGGCCGGTGCTCGTTCACCTATAAAAAGGAAGGTTTTCCACCAGGTAGACAAGCAGTTCAGCTCCAGCAGAAACAGCTCCAGCAACTCCAGCAGCTCCAGCAGCAGCAGCAACAACAACAGCCGCAACCATGACCTCCAGCAGCATGAACATGATGAGCAGGATCGTCTTCTACGAGGAGAAGAACTTCCAGGGCCGCTCCCACGAGTGCACCAGCGACTGCCCCGACATGTCCTCCTACCTCAACCGCTGCCAGTCCTGCCGGGTGGAGAGGGGCTGCTTCATGGTCTACGACCGCACCAACTACATGGGCAACCAGTTCTTCATGAAGCGTGGCGAGTACGCCGACCACATGAACATGATGGGCATGAGCGACTGCATCCGCTCCTGCCGCATGATCCCCATGCACCGCGGCACCTTCAGGACCAAGATCTTCGAGAGGGAGAACATGCAGGGCAAGATGCAGGAGGTGATGGAGGACTGCGAGAACGTGATGGAGCGCTACAGCATGCCCAACATCCAGTCCTGCCAGGTGATGGACGGCCAGTGGCTGATGTTCGAGCAGCCCAACTTCAGAGGCAGGATGATCTACCTGAGGCCCGGCGAGTACAGGAGCTTCAGCAGCATGGGCCTGAGCAACACCAGGTTCATGAGCATGAGGCGCATCCTGGACTCCTGCTTCTAGACTGGGACCCCCAACCCGTGGTGGTGGTGATGGGCGGAGCTGCGACCAGGCTCCCTGGACCAGCTCTAAGACACTGAATGAAAGAGCAGGGAGACGTTCCTGCAGAGGTGGAGAAACCGCTGACGGCTGCCTGATGAAAAGCTGCCACCATCAAACAGAAATAAAAGTCTAATTTGTCAACGAACCATGCCGAGGTTGTGTCTCTTTAAATGATGGTCGAAAGTGAAAGGAAAAAAAACACCAAACTTCATGCACCTCACTTTGAAACCGAATTGTGCACAAAAAGTAGCTTAGCGACACACACTAAAGACATGCTAATTTAAAGGAACAATAAAGCAGTATTTCCGACCTGAGAGTCTAAATTATTAGTATTAGTAGTGAAGGGAATTATGGCCTGTTTGCCACTGACACAGCACCACTGGGTGACTAACTTTAGTCGCCTGCCTGGCTAAGACACTAAAACAACATTCTCTGTGGAGTGAACGATCATTCAAGCGGGTACAAAATGACAGACTGTTGTTTATAAATATATATGTAGAAATTCTTGCATATCTGAATTCAAAAAGCTCAGATCCAAATTCATTTTCAGCCAGTGAGATTTTGTCAGTGTTGCGCTGCTACCAGGTGGCTCAGCCGGCAAGTTGAGAGGCTGACTGGTCAGTTTTGGAAAAAAAAAAAAAAAGGCGGGTTTTACTAAATCAACAAACTGTTTCTGGATTCTACATCCCGTGGAACACGTGAACACGAGCAGCGGTGATTTTTTTTAAATTCCTTTTTAAATGCAGGGCCAACTAAACTCAATTGAAAAGTATTTCTCTTTTGTGCAGTTGAAACTTTTTTTTTTTTTTTTTTTTACCGTTGCCTCATCAAACAGCGGCAAGATCACACATGCAGTTTTTCCCCGGAGGAGACGAGCAAAAAAAAAAACTTTAAAGCACTTTTGTTTCTGCCTCCTGCTTCCTTCTGGTGGATGCAGAAAGATCACAGGAAGATGAAAGAGAGAAAGAAAGAAAGAAAGAAAGAAAGAAACAAAGAAAGAAAGAAAGGTGGGTAAAAATAAAAACAAAAAACTAACAAAATAAAAAAAAAAAGAAGCTTTTTCACATCAGCTTTGAGCAACAACGGTGACGGTGCAGGGAGGAAGTGAACAGCGAGTCGAGATCTTTGATCCCTTGCGGCTGACGGCGCTGCTCAGCTTCGGGCGGCAGTCCAACATTCGGCAGCTGCTGGAGTGAGCGAGCGAGCGAGCGAGCGGCAGCCTCCCTCCCTCCTCCCCCCCACCACCACCACCAAAAGCAAACACGTGAGGTCATCGACACAGAGCCTGGTTGGTTGACAGAGGTTAAAAAAAAAAAAAAGAAACCGAGTAGCCGGCGATGAGGGCAGCAGGTCTGAAAAAAGTGTCAGAAAAGTGAAAGGACGGCGGAGACGTCCGAACAATGATGGGAAGGGATTAGACACATGTGTGTGTGGTGGTGGTGGTGGGGGGGGGGTAGCGGGTAGGGGTGTGGGGGGGTCATTGTGCCTGGTTCGGCCCCGGCCTGTGCTCACATCAGGCCTCACATCAGTCTCAGACCAACAGCTGGAGCACCACCACCAGGGTCTGGATTTATAGAGAAAAAAGGGGCTTAGAGACGGTCTCATGGGGTTAGGGGGATCACTGAGTGAGCAAATGGGGGGAGGGGGGCGAAGGTGAGAGAGAGAGGGAGGAACGGAGGGAGGGAGGAAGGGAGCTTCAAAGTGAGAACCGGCACTACAGACGGCTTTTTTCTTTGGGTCTCTGGATTTTTGGATTGTGGAGGGTCTCAGGGTTTTTCCACATCGTCCGTGTTCTCCCGGAGCTGCCAGAGGACAGGAAAGAATCGGGAAAACCAGCATAAAACTTTATTCCTGAATGCAACTCCAAGCCCGCTGGTTACCGAGCCTCCCACTAGTTGGTCCTCTCCTCGGAGAACGAACAGCGCCCCCCTTTGGCTGTGTGAACCCGATATGCCGATATGTCGCCGCCTGCTTTATTTCCAACCCGAGGCCAAGAGGTCACCACAGTAGATCATTTCGGCAAATTGTTCCGAACGTCGTCTCTATGGGGTTTCCGACAAAGGCCGAGGTGTTGAGTTGCACTCGCTGGGGGGAGATTTGTGAAGCCTTGGCGTTTTTTTTTCCTTTTCTTTCCTCTCTCTCTCTCTCTCTCTCTCTCTCTCTCTGCTCGTCTTTGTTTTTCAAACCTTTATTTCTCCGGGTTGTCATGGAATGGGGCTAACAGGCTGGAAAAGCTGGTTTTGAGGGGCCCAGATGGAAGATCGAAGGTCTGTGACCCGCCGAGATCAAGGTACGCAATGTTGGTGGGAGCGCCTCAGAGAGTTTGCGCCGACTCCTTTTTCATTTCCAGAAAGCGGAGAGGGTGGGAGGGAAAGGACAAAGTGTGAAGTGTTAAACGGCAGGCGGAATTTGGTGCAACAAGAGCGAGCGAGAGGAATTAAGTTTCACACACTGACGGAGGCAAACAGCTGCGGGGTCGTTGGTCGCGCCCACACAGACTCCAGGGTCCTCCGTGATTTGGTTCTGAAGTACCAAAATCATCCTGCAGGGTCCTCTTGATGAAATATGGTTGCAGACATCCCAGCCCCCTTCCATACCTCCGCCCCCTGCTTGCAACTAATCAATTTAGCCATCCAAAGACAGGCGATTAGTAGCCAAAAACTCACATTCCTAACACAAAATACACACAAACCTTCACAGTAGGATAGAAATTAATTTGTCAAAGTTTTATGGTCTGAATGACAATTGTTAAAGACTTGGTGGCCCTTAGTCAGACAAACCTGCAGTTTTCAGGTTTCTTCTGCAGGTTGAGCTCAGTGTTGCTGTATGTGCAGCACTTGCAGATATTTGATGTCGGCCTCAGCTGCACATTAAATAACGCAGACCCATTTACCGAGCAGTCTGGTTTGGTATCTGAACCTAGATGTTCTCTAACCAGATGCCTACTTTGCGCTGCCAAATCACATCTGGCTTTTATGCGGTTAAAACAGGAAAAAAAAAAAAACCCTCTGGATTCTCAGGAGATCTGGACTTTGTCAGTCACACATCTGAAAAGTCGCCAGGATGCTAATATAGAATAAATCCCAAAGTGATCTCAGCATAATTCTATACTTATGACTTAAACCTCTGCGAATGAGGCAGCCAGGCAGGGTCATGCGGTTGAGAACATTGTCCGGGGACGGTCCGGCAGGATATTATCTTGCATCCCGCCTTCGTCTGCAGGGGACAATAAGTGACATCATCCACCCGATACTCCTGCCTCACTGCTTGAAGAGCCAGACGACTGGATTGGTGGTTCCTGGAAAGGCAAGGAAACAGAGGCGATCTCTGCGGTATCCATACGGGACAGTAGTTCTGGTAGTCCTGGTAGTCTTAGTAGCCTTGCTACCTCCTAGTATACCTGGTAGACCAGGTAGTCCTGATAGCCTTGGTAGTCCAGACAGTCTGGTAGTCTTGGTAGTCCAGGTTGTCCTGATAGTCTTGGAAGTCCTAGTAGTCTTGGTAGTCCTGGTAGTTGGGGTAGTCTTGGTAGTCTAGGTAGTCCAAATAGTCTCTGCAGTCTTGGTCGTCCTGGTAGTCTTGGTAGCCTTGGTAGTCTTGGTAGTCCACCAGCCAGTCAGCCAGCCACTGTCTGGCTATTAGCCTAGTTACAAAGTGGCCCAGCAGGTAGCCGCAGCCCGGACAAAGCGACCACTGTCGACGTTGTTATCTGAGCCGGGTTGCTGCAGCTGGCAGCAAAGCCCCCCCCTACTCCTTCGCCCATAAACCCTGCGTTTAAATGCAACTTGACAGTGGTTATTGTGATGAACAGGAAAAAGAATAAAAATCCAGCAGAGCCAGTTACATTCTGCCACGCTGTGTTCCGTCACAGACACAGTTACTGGATGAGTTTTCTCCATCTGAGAAATCCGAACCCCCGACCCTCGGCTCTAAAACTGCAGCAGGAGGTTCGATTTTACCGACATCTGCCATGAAATGACGTAAGAAATTCCCCAAAGACTGTTTGATAAAAGATTAGGTTCTAGGTGACACAAATGAGAGCAACGGGAAGGAAGGAAAGCAGCAGCAGCAGCAGCAGCAGCAGCAGCAGCAACAGCGAAACTCAAAAAGAAAAAAGCCGAGTGAATGCAGTCAATCATGGGAGTGTATGGTTCAGGATGGGAGGAGCAACAGGAGCAGTGGCTCACCGGAGAGTCAGACAGGCCGTCACCAAGATCGCAACAACCCGAAAGGCCTCGCTCTCTCTCTCTCGCTCCCTCTCTCTCTCCCCTGGTTGCACCGTCAGGCTATTGTCAAGCCGTTTCCATGGAGATGTGGGTCAGAGCAGCGCCGCCGCCGCCGCTGATGTTGCAGCGTGGATTTGGCTGCGGAGGCTCAAAGCCGCAATGAGCAGCTCCAGGATGGATAGATGGATGGATGGTTGGGTGGATGGAGCCAACGGTTAAAAGAAGAAGAAATCGGGTGGAAAAGAAGAGAGTGTGGTTGAATGTAGGTCAGTGGGATTCTCCAGAGCCAAGGCAAATAAAATAAATAAATAATAATCAGGACGTGCCGGTGGAGGAAGGAAGTGATGAAACAGACGGACGTATAATCAGCACCGCATCATTAACAATCAAGTCACACGTTGAAGAAAGGTTGA
>CM020519.1:1590000-1637500 GCA_009823395.1 Thamnaconus septentrionalis
ATCACAGCGCCCCCCTCGTCCCCCCACCTCCTCCTCCTCCAGAACCTGGATCATGTCAGGACACAGGCACTGGTACCTGTAAACCTGCAACTGGGGCGACCGGGTTGATCAGCGACAAAAACTCCAAATCCCAGAGATCCATGCTGTGTTTTATTTTTTTGGGCTGTGACACTTTTTGCTACTTCCTGTTTGTTTTTTTTTTTTAACTCCAGCAGGGCTGCAACGATTAGTCGACATAACCGATTACGTCGACAACAGAGGAAAATGTGTTACTGTGATAAACACTGCAAGCGATGAACAAACAGGTGATGGGTCCGCCTCCCCTCCCCTCCCTCTCCCCCTTCTTCTTCTTTTTTTTTCTTTTTCTCAGCTTGCATGGCATCAGTGACCAATCACAGCACAGACTGATAAAACCAGAGAGCAGCAGCAGCAGCAGCAGCAGCAGCAGCAGCAGCATCCTGGTGGGCTGCAGGGACACCAGGACCCTCTGGACGACTTTGGAGGAGGAAAAAAAGGACAAAAACGCTCCCTCACTCCCTCCCTCACTCCCTCCCTCACTCCCTCCCTCACTCCAGCGGGAGACTTCACTCACTCTCACTCTCAGTCCAGTGATTCACACATTGTGTGAACCTCAAAGGTCAGAGTGAAGAGAGCTGAAGGATGTTTCTGCTTTTTCCTGACGACTGGCTGAGGTTCAACATCATATTGTTGGCTGTTCACTCAAAGGGCAGAACTTCCAGGTTCCTCCTCACCCCTCCCTCCCCCCCCCCCCCCCCCACCTCCCTCCCCTTGGCAAAACTGCCAAACACGCGGTGCATGCAAATTTTTTTTCTTTGCCTGTTGCAAAGAGAGCATGAAGTCATGGCCGCCGTCCTGCCCACTGCAGCTTCCTGACTGGGACCATCTGCCCGTGAGAGGAGACACACCCAGCAACCCTGCAGGAGGTCCCCCCACACACACACACACACACACACACGGACACTGGCAGCCAGCCAGACTGGGCCGGGCCGGGCTGGAGCACCTGAGCCCAGGAGGGGAAACAAAGCCGGGGCGGCTCCGAGACAACCTGCCATTACAGCGGGCGGCCGGAAGCTGCGGCGCCGCTCGGAGGGAGAGAGAGAGAGAGAGAGAGAGAGAGAGAGAAAAAGAAGCCCAGAAGAAGAAGGAGGACGACGGTGACGATCGTGTTTCATTGGCTCTTTGTGTCGGCCGAGTGTTCAGTTCCTGTTGGCCTTTGTGAGGAGCAGCGCGGCTGACAAATCTCTGGTCTTAGCGGTCAGGTTGAGTCCCGACATTCCCACAGGGCAACAATGGAAGCACCCCGCCCCCCCTCTTCACCGCCGCCGCCCCCCCCCCAGGTTAATAGTGTTCCCTCCTTCATGGCAGAAGAGGAGGGAAAAAAAAAAGCTGTGGACAAACATTTACGGTTGGCCAGATTGAGTTTTAGAGAGCCTCTTTTCTCCTCTTGCCCCCCACCCTGCTGTATTGTGCAGGGCCAGTCACGCAGCTCCGCCGCCAGGCCTACTCCTCCACCTCCTCCTGCTCCTCTGTGTGTGATGTTTTTTTAGCAGGAGGCTGCAAACAGAGGGCTGTTTTCTGGGGATTCGGAGAGGTTTTTTTTGGAGGGTGTGTGTGTGTGTGTGTGTGTGTGTTGGTGGGGGGCGGTGGGTGGGGGGGGGTGCCGAGTGTAACATGGAACCTGAAAACTCGGGAAGCTCCTGGGATAAAGTGTTTTTTTGGCTTCAACTGCTGCAACACAACACTTCCTGTGTTTGGGTGACGACAACAGGAAGCAACGACTTCACAACCCCCGGTGTCGCGTTCATGTGACCTGAGGATTCACACACACACACACACACACACACACACGCTTTATTTAGCTGATAACGGTCGGATCAGATTCCACAGGTGTTAGCGGGGGGGGCGCTAGCCTGCAGCGAGAGTCTCGTCAGGCGGTGGAGGGAACCGTTGGCGGAGGGGCGGAGCTACAACCTCCAGGGGGCGTGTCTTCTCACCGTGGGATTGGTGATTCATGTTCTAAGCCATCAGATTCCTTCACGCTGGAACCGATGATTAGACAAAAACAAAACAAAAAAAAAAAAAGTTGTCCGACGACGACAACGTGAGGCGGCTCAAAAACAACAAGCGGCCGCCGGTGGCAAAGTGAAAAAAGCCTGTTGGTTTTAAAACACAGTGGGTATCAGTCTGTTGGCGAGTTTCTGCTGATAACAACTACAAATGTTTACCTGCCGCTTTATCAGGGGCGGGGGAGGGGGAGGGGTGGCAGGTGGAGGGGAGCCAACATTTACTCACGGCCTGAATTGCTTCACTTCCCGGTCGGTCAAGCGGAGGTGGTTTAATCCTGCAGCCGTGGAGAGAAGCTGCTTCTCTGTCTCTTTATTTTTAAATCAATGCGCTTTTTAAAGGCCAAAGTTTCCCCTGTGTATTCAGAGACTGTTTCTATTGAAAGCAGACCCACTTCCTGTCCCTTCTTCCCTCTTTGGAAATGGAAAAAACCCAAACAAACCTAAAAATACGGCAAATTATTTTGTATCTTATTTTGCATCGATGACTGATTGACAGCGCAAGGCCGTTAGATTGGCAGTTGACTCTGCCTGGAGGTGTCAGGGGGGGACATTTGCATAGCAAACGCACCTGTTTAGTAAACTTACAAACCAACCAACCAACCAGCCAGCCAGCCAACCAGAACTGCCACCCAGATGATGACATCATCAACGGAAACTCAACAGAAGTTTTATCTCCCTTCTCAAATCTGCATGTTCAGTTGAATTTCAAACGTGGCGCCCCGGAGGACTTCCTCACCGTGGGGATCACTGACAGCAGCAGCAGAGCTCCTGACGTCAAACATAGAGTGGGCACGTTGGGATTTTCCATCACTTCCTCATTCCCACCACAGAGGGATCTTCCTACCTTTGGGACTTGGTACGTCAGAGCTCCAATTGTTGCCTTTTTTTAAAAAAAAACAAAACAAAAAACAATGTGTGTTTTTCCAGTAAACACACAGTGGCAACAGCCTCCAGTAAACATCAGCCGTTTGTGCTCAGGTACACCAGAGGGGGCGGAGTTTCACCTGATGGCCAACACCTGGACACACTCCTCCACAATTAGGCTACATGAGCCTCACCTGCTCACTACCTCTCCTGCTGCCCCCCCCAGCTGCTGGTTTGGTGTTGTGGCAGGTGCCACGATAAAATAAAATATTAAAACATTTTTACCACTGAACTTGGTCAATGATATACCGAGAGTCACCAATAAATGTATGATTGAGTGCAAACTTTGTCCCATTGTTACACAACTGATTAAAAAGCAGTAAATGTTGCATAAGACATTGAACATTAATCCTTAACGTGAATAATAGTCAAACGACTCACGAACTTCCAGAAAGTTCCTCAAGTTAGAAAAGGGCGGTTTTCTTACGGCTAGCATGCGCTTCCAGCTGCAAGCTAGCTGGGTGAGATGTTTAGATGACACACAGAGTGAAAGTGCAACAACTTCTCAATAAACTCTTTGAACGGGCGCTACTTTTATTATCTTACTCGCCAGGATTTCTCCTCCTTTATTTCTCTTTTCTTACCGATAAAAAAAAGAAGAAGAAGAAGAAGAAGAAGAAGAAGAAGAATCGCCACCATTATTTCCCCACATACAGTAAACGCAGCGCTACAACCCCCCATTGTCCCCTCCCTCCCTTCCCCGAGGCCCCGCCCACGCCTGTGGTTGGGAGGGCGGAGCTGAGGCTGTGATTGGCCGGCTGCCTCGGCGGTGCCGTCATCGCTCCCGGCGGCGCCCATTCATCTGCTCACTTGGGCGTTGGAGCGGCTGCATCTTATTAGCGGCGAGGGACGTTTCTCCATTTTAGCAGGCAGCAGCCTCGTCCACGGCGACGCGGACAACCGGAGCTGGGATTTAATACCTTTTTATTATTATTATTATTTTTTATTATTATTCTTTTAAAAAACAACTCCATCGCGCCGGCGTGAGCCGCCACATCCAACCATCCATCCATCCATCCATCCCCCTCCAAGTGCTCCTCACTCTCTCGGACTTTTTCCTTCCTCTCCCCCCCCACCTCTGCCAGCCGGAGAACTTCCCTCCCCTCCTTCTATCCATCCTTCTATCCATCCTTCCTTCCTTCCTTCCTTCTCCCCCTCCGCGCAACCGAGAGGGAGACTCGAGAGTCTGCGGCTTCCCAACAAAGACGCTCGGCGGCTCGCAGCTCTTTGTTCGCTCGCCTCTCTTTCCCTCCGCTTTTCGGGGTTTTTTTTCTCTCTCTCTCTCCCTTTGCTTTCTTTCCGTTTGTCTCTCTTTCTTCCGGGGGTGGGGGAAGGAATTCGCCGCGACTTTGTTGCTTTGTTTTGGGGGAAGCCCAGCAGCAGCAGCAGCAGCAGCAGCAGCAGCAGCCATGGGAGCGCAGGCGTCCAAGGCAGGTGGCAAGGCGGAGACGGCGGCCGAGAAGCCCGGCGAGGCTGCGGCGTCGCCCGCCAAGACCAACGGACAGGTAAGGTGGTGGTGGCCGCCGCACCGGGGAGGGTCCGCGAGCCGGTGGTTGGATGCATGGATGGTGTGGTGAGGCTGAGTGGAGACGCGCTGTGGGAGTTGAGAGCCAAACGCGGAGACTGAAATGAAGGTTTTCCATTCATTTTTATTTATTTATTTATTTATTTATTTATTTTAGCTTGTGAGCAACTGTTGATTCTTAAGATCTTTGACTTTCCACGACGTTGCGACCCGTTTTTTTTTTTTCTTCCCTCTTTTTAAAATTAGAACCTAATGTGGAGCAGCACGAGATTGAATCGAATCGTCTCACGAGTGGCCACTATCGCGGTGTTAACCATAACACCGGCTATTTTTTTCCACCATAAATTTTTTGGTGTTGGAGGATAAATTGGCCCTCTGCCTCCTTTTTTTTATTTTTTTTTTTTTTTTTAAATGCAGGAAGGCGAGGGACCAACCAAGTGCTGGACGAGGCAACAAAAGCAGCCGTGCGCGGCTCCTTTTGTTCCAGATGCTCCAGTAGAAAGTGGAGCCGGCAGCCTGCTGTCTGTCACAGCCAGGGAGGGAGGGAGGGAGGAGGGAGGGAGGCTGGGGGCCCGGAGCCAGCGGTGTGGCCCGGGCAGAGAGAGAGAGGGAGGGAGGGTGGGGGTCCCAGACACCCGAGACACTTCCCTCCGGCCGCTGCGGGTGTCAGGGGGCCTGAAAACGATCGAGTTTGCACTTTTTTTTTTCTAGGTAGAAAGAGGAGGGGAAACGTGCCGAGAGTGGAGAAATCAACCTCGATCTGAGCGACTTAATGAGCATCTGCTGCTTTAATGAGCGGCTCAACCTTCTGCCGGCGTGTAGACGGCGACCCCTGGTGGCGGAAGAGCGGCACTGCGGCTCTGCTCAACTTGGCGCTCAAATCGAAGAATAAAAAGGACAGCGGGAATATATTTTTTCCATGTGATGCTTGGCGTCTTTTCTTTGGAACGCACACTCAGCAAAAGCCCCGAGTGGGGGAGGGGAGGGGTTTTTAAAAAATTTTTTTAGGACCCATTTGTTGGCAGCTGCTGCCCCTGCTGTCTAATCTGTGGAACTGCTCAGCCGGGGTCTTGACTCCTTGCCTGCCCTCAACTGACGACCACCTGTTTGTCTCTCTCTCTACCAGGAGAACGGTCACGTCAAGGCCAACGGCGACGCCTCCCCCGCGGCGGTGGCCGAGAACGGCAAGGAGGAGGTGCAGGCCAACGGCAGCGCTCCGGCCGAGGAGGGTGCTGAGAATGAGGAGAAGAAGGAGGAGGAGGGCGAGAAGGCCGAGGCCGCAGCTGCACCTGCTGAGAAGGAGGCCGCCGATGGTGAGAAGGTAGAGGCGGCAGCGTCCCCCGCTGAGGGAGAGGCGGCGAAGGCCGAGGACGGCGCCGCCGCCGCCTCCCCGAGCAACGAAACACCAAAGAAGAAGAAGAAGAGGTTCTCCTTCAAGAAGTCCTTCAAGCTCAGCGGCTTCTCCTTCAAGAAGACCAAGAAGGAGACGGGAGACGAGGAGGCCAAGCCAGCAGAGGGCGCCGCCGCCACCGAGGGCGAGGAGGAGGCTAAGCCTGCAGAGGGCGCCGCAGAGGAGGCGGTGGCACCAGCAGCTGCCGACGGCGAGGAGGCCAAGGCCGCCGAGAAAGAGGCGGAGCCTGCCGCTCAGGTGGCAGAGGTCAAGCCAGAGGTTGAAGAGAAGCCCGCCCAGGAGGCGGCGGCGGCAGCGGCGGCGCCCGCCGAGGAGCCCAAGGCGGAGGAGAAACCGGCCGAGGAGGTGGCAGCCAAAACGGAGGAGGTGGCAGCGGAGGCAGCTCCAGCATCACAAGAGGAGGAGGCGGCGGCGGCACCTGCCACTGAGGCACCGGCAGCTGCCACTGAGGCACCGGCAGCTGCCACTGAGGAGGCGGCAGCACCAGCGGCAACAGAGTAGGAGGAAGAAAAACCTGTGGGATAAAAATGAAAAAACCAACACGGAGGAGGAGAAAGATAATCAAAGAACACTTCCCGGTTTGTGTGTCGCAGCGCCGCCAGGTGGCGGCCTTGAAGAACTTGTCTACAACCAGGGATATTTTAACGCTTTCCTTGATTGATTTTTTTTTTTTTTTTCCAACCTTTCCCCCCCTTTTACCCACAAAACCCACCTGGGTCCAGTGTGGCTCCCAGTCCAACGGGCCGGTGGTCCGGTGGTCCGGTGGGTGGCTTCAACATGTATCACTGATTAACTGCATCCACACTCTACTGCCATATAGTCTGTCTCATCAGTATTACCTTCTGGGCTTATTTTTTTTTTTTTTTTTTTTTTTATTACATTTTTTGGGGGATTTCTTTCCTTTTGTTCTTTTCGTTTGTTTGCTTTAAAAAAAAAAAAAATTATACAAAATGTAAACAAAATGCTATAGATGTGCCCCATGGTATGAAGGAGAAGGTGGGGGGGAGGGGAAATGACCACAATAAAAGACTAGTCTTAACAAACTGAGACCAACTTGTGTATCTACGACACTAAGTCCTCCTTCAGACGGCCCACTGAGGCCCCTTTGTTTTTTTTTTTGTTGTTTTTTTTTTTCCCTAGGATGGTATATAAACTCATAGGAGCTCTTCAGTTCACTTCTCATTAGCTGTACCAGTCAGTGATTCAGTAGAAATACAAGTTGTATAGGCTTTCATTGTTCTATCGTTGGTTTTTACAACCTTAATAATGATGATAATAATAAAAAGGAGAAACATGTAAGTATGTATAGGCGGGGGTGTTTTTAACTGTGATTATTGTACAAAATGAAATCTTGATCTAAAGAAGCACATTGACGTTTGCAGCTCTTTTTGTTCTCCTCCAACAGCTCATTTTTAGTTCCTTTTGTAAGATAACAAACGACACGCAGTGGAGGGGAAGAAGAGGAGAAGTTGTTTTTTTTTTTCCTCTCGCGGTCCTTTACTCCAAAAAATAAAAACAAGCTGTGATAAGTGGAATGGTCAACTGTTTATATACTGTGGTTTGTCTTTTTTCAACTCCAGCAGTAGGCGGCGGTTCTTTTCCTGACCAAACGTGAAAAAAGATCTTTCATCAGATGCAAATGTTGGTGTAGCATCTTGTCTCTCTCTCTCTCTGTTCCTTTTTGTAAATACTGGAGAGGCTTTGACCAGTTTGACTTCGAGACGGAATGTAACTTTGCTTACGGAAAACAAAAAAAAAAACAAACAAAAAACAGACAACATTGCTATTAAACTCTTCTGCTTGGGGTGTTCGAATTTTCTGTGGGCACACTAAAAGCAAAAATAAATGTGAATAAAACGTAAGCGGCCTTTTGCTTTGTCGTTATTGTCCAGCTGCTTCACATCTGGTTTTTGCAAAGTTAACCCTGAAGACTGGAAAAGTCGCAGGTGATGGAAGTTGATGTGGAAATATCTGCAAAAATGGATTCTAGTTCCATCAGAATCATACAAGATTGCAGCTAAACCGCGACAGAAACGCACTGTACCCCATTTGTTGTGCTACAGCGCCCCCGTGTGGCTACACGGCACAGCTACATCGTCAATTCAGGCGGTCGAAACTCGGAGGCGGAGTCGTTTCTAGCGCACAGTGCAGAAACGATCAACTGCTCCACCATCCAAAGCACTGCACTGTAAACTACCTGTACACAGACGAGCGCCACACGGAAATACCATATCAAAAACAAGTTTAATAATGCAAAATATTTCAATTCAAACATGGAAAAAAACACGGTAGGTAAGAAATTTTTTTTTGCCAATTGTTCACTACAAAGACAAAAACAAAGTCCTTCAGAAGATCAAGCACATTGGAAGGAGGAGAGGGTCCAAGGTATCAAAAGACGACGCATGGAAGAGAATGAGTCAATCGCTCATTACACGACACAGACAGACAGACAGACAGACAGACAGACAGGCAGGCAGGCAGACAGACAGACAGACAGACAGACAGGCAGGCAGGCAGGCAGACAGACAGACAGACAGGCAGGCAGACAGACAGACAGACAGGCAGGCAGGCAGACAGACAGGCAGACAGACAGACAGACAGACAGGCAGGCAGACAGACAGGCAGGCAGACAGACAGACAGGCACAGACAGACAGACAGGCAGGCAGGCAGACAGGCAGGCAGGCAGACAGACAGACAGACAGGCAGGCAGACAGACAGACAGGCAGGCAGACAGACAGACAGACAGGCAGACAGACAGACAGACAGACAGACAGACAGGCAGGCAGACAGGCAGGCAGACAGACAGACAGACAGGCAGGCAGACAGACAGACAGACAGGCAGGCAGACAGACAGACAGGCAGACAGACAGGGATTTACAGGTACATTAAAAAAAAGGGAGTCGTAATAAATATAATGCTTTTGGCTTGGACTGAGAGGAGAGGTCGGAGGTCAGCACCAGCGTGTGTGTGTGTGTGTGTGTGTGGAGAAGAGTCGGGCCTCAGGCACTGCTGGTCGGTTCAGTCTTCACACTGGCAAAACAAACACGTCATCAAGATGAGAATCTAGCACGAGGACGCCATGATGAATATTTCGCTGTGCTTTTCTTTCTTGGCCTGGATGAGAAGTTTGTCTCCACCGGCCAGCGCACCGGAGATGCTGCTTCCATCAACCAATGACAAGATGAACCACAGCATCAATCTGGAGACTGGCAAGGCCAAGACTGATCTAAGAAACTGGGGGGGGGGGGAAATCTTGCCGTTTCAAAACGCCCCCCCCCTCTACTGGCGGCCGATGGAACTGCGCTCAAACTCACGTTTTGGAGTCGCTCTTCTCGCCGCTGATCTCCTTGGTCTTCTCTTCCTCCTTGATCTCTGCGAGAAGGTGAGACGACCCACGATGAAACTCAGCGACCGGACCGGACCGGACCGGACCGGACCGGACCGGACCGACCGGACCCTCCCTCCTTCCCGTCTCGCCATGTCACTCACCGGCTTTCTTCTCCTCTCCCTCCTTCTTGTCTTCGTCCACCCGGGGTCTCTTCACTCCTTTCTTGTGACTGGCTACGTTCCTGCGGCCGCCTTCGCCCTCGTCCTCCGAGTCGGACAGCTCCTCGTCACAGGCTATCCTCTTGTCAGTGGCGCGGACTGGAAAGAGGAGCGCGCACACACACACACACACACATGTATAGCCGGGCTTGACAGCGAGCGGCTCCTGGACCTTGCAGGCGGGACTCACTGGACAGTCGTTTGTCGGGGTCCTCGGTGTCCTCGTCCAGCGTGTCGTCAGGGATGGCGTCCTCAGGGATGGCCTGCATCTGCACGCCGGGGGCGTGAGGCAGCATGCGCAGGTTCTCAAAGAGTCGCTGCCTGAGGGAAACACACACACACACACAGCAGTACCGATTAAAGTTTGAAAAAAAAAAAAAAAAAAAAAATAATATATATATATATATATATGTATAGAGAGAGAGAGGGAGAGAGAGATAGGGATGTATTATTATGAAAAGGGATATATTATTTTTTTATTATTGTTTTAATGTCTTAGTTTTGTTATAGTATATTTATTATTTACATTATTATTTATATAATATTATTTTATTCCACATTTTTAATTTGTGAGCATATTATAATAATGCATATTATCAATACTATAATAATAATAATAATAATAATAATAATAATAATAATAATAAATAATAATAAATGTATGTAATATTTATATAGTATGTAATATATAAAATAATAATTGAAACTTTTTTTCTGCACGTTCACTGTGCACCCCCTTGTGGTGCAGATGCGAACCAACAACTTGTGTGATGAATTATTGAAACGCACATGATGTAACATTAGAAGCAGTTCTACTGGCAGGAAAAACTGCACGTGAAATTAAAAGACACAAAAAGAAAAAAAGAAATCAGAGCTCACACCTCATGAAACTTTCAAGGGGGGGGGGGACCGCCGACGGTCTGACTTGCACTCACTTGATTTTGTCCATGTAATCCTGCGTGTTCTGATTGGTCATGTTGGACGGGCTGATGTGCAGCTTGAAGTCCGGTCCAAAGTACTCAAAGTAGTCGTTGTAGGGCAGTTCTGCAGAGCGGGGAAGGAGCGCGCATGGATGAGCAGGCCGACCGGCTCGCACTCAACTCACTCAAACTGGCTGAAGATTCCATCAGCAGCTGCCGATTGGTCGGTCGGGCCGCTGATACTCAGTCGGGCGGGCTGCCGAGTCAGCCGAGCTCGACATCAGCCGTCACTCATCCACACAAAAACTTGATCTGTTTTCTCCCCAGGATGCCTGGAGAGAAGCGGGCCAGGCGGATCTTTACCGTCAGGGATCTCTGTGTCCAGGGCCACGGCCGTCTCGTAGGTCCAGCAGCGGGCCACGTTCCGGATGGTGTATCCTCCTCCGCCCAGCATGAGCAGAGGCAGGTTGAAGGACTTCATGTACTCCACACACTTTGCATGGCCTGGCGCACGAAGGGAAGAAGAGAGAAACAATGAGGCGGCACCGAGAGAAACAGTTTTCCTGGGTGTGTGTGTGTGTGTGTGTGTGTGTGTGTGTGTGTGTCTGCACACCGCGGATGGTGAGGTTGAAGCAGCCCAGTCGGTCCCCAGACAGCGAGTCGGCTCCGCACTGGAGAACCACAGCGCTGGGCTGGTACATCTCCATCACCTTGGCCATCACCTGCAGACACGCAGACAAACATCAAACAGATGCAAAGAAAACGGAAGGCGGGGTTGTTGTTGTTGTTGTTGTTTGTTTGTTTATTATTGGTCAGTTTCAGGAGGCTCACAGGTTTGAAGATCTGCTCGTACGACTCGTCGTCGATGCCGTCCCGCAGCGGGTAGTTGACGGCGTAGTATTTGCCTTTGCCGGCGCCGATGTCCTGGATGCAGAGAGGACGGACAGACGCTCAGCTCCACGTTGGGGTGGGGGCGGGGGGGTGGAGTCAGGGGGAGGGGTCGGGGTTCAGAGAGGAGTCTCACCCTGAGGTCTCCAGTTCCCGGGAAGTACTCGCCGTACTTGTGGAAGGAGACGGTCATGACCCTGTCGGTGGTGTAGAAGGCCTCCTCCACGCCGTCGCCGTGGTGGATGTCGATATCGATGTACAGCACCCTCTGGTGGTACCTTGGGGGAGGAACAGGAGTTGAGATTGTGTCATTTAAAGGTCCAGTGTGTCATTTTTAAAAAAAAAATTTTTTGCGTCTTGAAATAAACCAAGGAAAAAGTAGATGGACGAGGTATCTAGATTTGGGTGCGCAGGCCACCGTAGTTCACATGCAATGTGAAATGTAACCACTTGATGTCGCTGCGTCTTCTCCAAAATCTCCAAATTTTACGCACCTACCCTTTCATATTCAGAAGTTGTGGTTGTGTTTCAGTGAGTTTGAGGAATAAAACTAAAAGGTTGGTGCAACACTCACTTGAGCAGCTCCAGGATGGCCAGCACGATGTCGTTGACGTAGCAGAACCCCGAGGCCTCGGACTTCTTGGCGTGGTGAAGCCCGCCGGCCCAGTTCACCGCGATGTCCGTCTGCTGCCTGTTGAGCTTCACAGAACCCGCTGGGAAACGACAGGGGAAAAAAAACAAAACAAAAGTCAGGGATGGTTTGGTTCAAACTCCAAGGAGTCTGAAGGAGAATCAAACTCAAGCTGACTCGCGACTCACCTGCGGAGCCGCCGGCTGAGAGCTGGCAGAACTCAAAGAGGCCGTCGAACACGGGACAGTCCTCCCCGACGTTGACTGGAGGACGGAAGCACAGGAAATACACATGTGTTATTGTACATTACGATAGTTGATGTTAAGATTGAAGATTCGAGAGCTTTCACTGTCATCACGCAAGCACGCAAGTCTCTCGGCTTTCACACACAGAAGGAAAAGAAGCTCTTCCTGGTTGCCACCAACTGGTGGCCGTAGTTTAGCAAAACAGTGTCGGGAGGGATTTAAAACAAACTACCGAAGCAGCAAGGACCACAACGGTGGGAGTTGTGTTCGCTGGCAGTGAACCGCTGCCTCGTACGTTCGCACCTTATAGCGGTTTTAACGCTGCTAGCGTGTTAGCATCGGTTGAATGAAGCCGTCGCTGTTTTGTGCTTTGCGTGGACTTAAACAAAAATCATTCTCAGCCCGACTCAAATGTCTTGCAAAAAGCAAAACAAAAACACTAGTAGATAATAAATAAAGGCTCTTTCATATTAATTCATGCTTCATTTTGCTTTTATCCTAACATTAGCCTAGCCTGTAAAAAAACAAAACAATTTGTGTATAATAAATCTGATATGTTTATTATAATACATATCATTTTTTTGTTTGTTTGTGGAAAAATACATGACAGAAAGATAAAAAAAAATAATCGCAAATTAAATCGCAATCGCAATATTGAGGGAGAAAAAATTATTTTCCAGAATCGTTCAGCCCTAATAAAGATGCAACAGAAGTACAGTGCACATAAATAAGTTCACAAGTAAAACATAGGATACCAAAGTTATAAAACACCTCCATATTTTCAGAAATGACATGAAATCACAACTAATTCACATTAATATCAAACAACCACATGAATTAATCTCAATCTGTGTGAGACTCCAGCAGGAATCTGGATCTTTAAGAAAAAAAAACAGTGTGTGTGTGTGTGTGTGTGTGTGTGTGTGCGACAACTCACAGCGCTGCATCTGCTTGCTGAACTCGGACATGTTGTCCGGCCGGATGGAGCGCAGGAACTTGATGTAGTCGTCGCTGTGGTACTTTGTCATCTCCTCCGCCGTGGCCTTGTGCGGCCTCTGAGACGCGTTGAGAAAACACAAACACAACAGGTCAGTGAAGGGGAAACAAGGTACACAATGCAGTCACAGCGTGGGGTGGGGGACTTGCATAGATTTCCATCTTCCTGTACAGTCCGTAGTTGAGCAGCAGGTTGTGGGTCATTCGGATGCGGTGCGGTTTCATGGGGTGTCCCTGGCCGTAGTAGTAGTTCCCCACGTCGCCTGCAGGGAAGCCAGGAGCAACACGTTCACGTCTTCGTTGACACAAAAGTCACATCTAAGAGTGTCTTTGCGGGGTGGAATGAGGTTTACAAGCACGTCCGCAGGGCGGAAAAGCGAGAGAGTGAAGTAACAAGTGCTTCTGTCAGAAACTTGGGATGGAAAGTAAAAAAAAAACAAACAACAACAACAACAACAATAACAAAATAAAAGCATAAACCTAGTTTACTTCAAACGCGATGTACTACCCGTGACGTCACGTCACGCACCAATTAGCTCTAGGCCCGGGACCGTTCGGGACTAGTTATTAACACGTCAATGAATTTCGCTCCGTGCGTCTTTTAATGCACCGAAGTTAAAGCTCGTAGTTTGTTTTGCTGTTTCTTGATAGAACTCCCCCCTCCCTCCCTCCCTGGTACATTCGCCTTGAAAACGACGACCCCCCCTCTCGATGTGGCTCTAGTCCCTCGGAACAATTTATAGAAGGACTTTCAGATTTAAAAAAATAAAATAATAAACCGTCTCCAGAACTACATTCGACCCATAATTCGCTAAGGGTCAAATTCGCGCGTGTTACGTGTAAAACATCAGCGCAACGTTCATTTAGAAATGTCGAAGAGGGGAAAAAAAAAAAAACTATTTCGCATCGCGGAAGTCGTTCAGGAGGCGTCACGGAGCTGCTAGCTCGCTAGCCTAGCTGGCTAGCTAGCTCGCTTGCGACGAACGCCGCGGAATCAGCGGCGGCGGCGGCTAACGGCGCTAGCAGACGAGCTAGCTCGCCGGCTAGCGCGTCACTCCGTGCGATCGAGATGTGACCGTACCGTCATAGTAGTAGCACACTTTCTTCTTGGTGCCGCCGGCCGTCGTGTAAGCCATGTCCCACGGCTGCTTTTGATCAGAGTTGGTAGGAAAATAAAATCAAAATGAAAAAAAAAAAAAAACACTTTAATCGAAGGAGGAGATGTTGAATGGAAGCGCAGTCGACGAACGCAGAGGAACGAACTGAGGGGGGGCGGTGTTAAGGCTCGAGGGGGGCGGGACTGCCGTTTAGCACGCAAGCTAATCCTTTCCCCCTCACATCAGCAAGTGTGTGTGGGGAGGGGGTTAGTCCGGTTTCCTATCATTTGTTAGCATTGTAGTCAATAACCACGTCAACCGAGAACAAGACCTCCTCGAGGGCTGAGACAGTGCCGAGATCGAGACAGGACCACGACGAGAGAAATAACAACAAAACAAGAACAAGTGACCAGTGTCTTTTTGTTGTTGTTGTTGTCAATTCAAGGTTGCTTCTACATATATGGAACCAGCAAAATTCTTCTTTCAGCAAAGTATCTTTGTTTGAATGAGAAGTTAGTGTGGATCTTGTATCTTTGTCATCTGTCAGTAGTTTTCTTTAACATCTTTCTAACAAAAAAAAACATTTACCTCAGAAAAAAAAAAAAAAAAAAGTGGAGTCATTTCTGTTATTATCGTGTCATTGTAGTGTTGGCTGAGTCTTGATAACCTAAGAGTCCGCCCAGTCTGAGACCAAGACCCTTAAGATTGGTCTTGAAACTGAGACCAATCTCTAGTCCTACAACACTGTAATATACAATCCAGCTGGGGGTCAAAGGTCACAGAAAGTAGTGTACAAGTCCACAGTCAATGGAAAACGCATCATGTTTATCCCTGTGTTCGTTGCCTCCCCCCTAAAATGACTGATGCCTCGTTGGATTTTCCAAATGTTTAGAAGGTGGGGACAAAAACAAAAGTGGTCTCAGAAGGCGGAGCCAACACCTGGCCGGGGATGTGTTCACTAACCTGGGAGAGGCGTCGGTGTCCCCTTTGTGACATCACATTGTGTTAATTTACTGAAATGTGTGAAAAGATCGAGCGTTCGTTCCAAAGAAGCAAAGGACGGATTCTTGTCGTTTCTCTGGAGTTCACCGGCAGGACAGTGTGTACTGCATTCTCTCACCGCTAGAGGTCAGCGTTGTCTTACCAAGGTTTCGTTTCCACCCTGCAAACAGAGTGGAATTTCATCCGCCAAAATAAAACAATTAAATTAAATTAAATTAAATATATAAATGACACAAATACAGATTCATACAGTCATTAATAATCATGATTATAAATATTAAATGAAATGAATATCTCATCACTCAGCATCGCAACAGAACAATTGGCAGATGAGAGATGTTTACACCTTTAATTCCACTTCTTTTTTTAAACAACACACAGGACACATCATGGATATTTTTGCACAGAAACAGACAAAAAAAAGTTTTTGCCAACTGTCCTCCAATCAGCAGTTGGTTTGACAAGTTCCCACCTTCAGTCGTCCTTTCCCCCCCCAAATCGACGCTGAAACTGAGGACGTTTTGTCGGAACGACAACCAGACACACAAAACACACGCTTTGCGTCGTCTCGAAGGGCTGTTTTTGTTGTTGTTGTTGTTGTTTGTAAGTGGCCTGAGTGGAGCTGGAAGCCCCTGACGGTGTCGTGTCAGTCAGCCAGTGAACACCAGTGTGAATGACTGATGCAGACAGAGGCGTGACAGGGAAACAAACCCTTTAGCCAACACGGTGTTGGATCTCTTCAGTCGGTGTTGGTTGCATCAGGAGGTGGAAGCGATTATCAGAGTTTTGATCGTCCTTTCGCGGAGGAAAGAAAACAATAATCTCCTTATGGAATGACGGGACTCAGAAGTGTGTTTTCCGCCGACCGACAGCTGAACTCTCATCATCAAACCATCAAACTGAGCCGCCCGGCTTCTTCTCCTCTTCCCTTCCCGCACGCACACATAAAAACACCAAAGTTGTCTTTTAATATTTGGCGGCGTTGCTTTGTCGTTGTTTGTATATTACAGTGTAAATGAAATCAAAGTGCTGTAATCTATTGTGTCTTCAGATCTTCGGAGCCGTTTGTCCAAAGGGAGTCCGGCAGCTCCTCACGGCCAGTCGAAAGTCCTGCCGGTGATCTGGTAGAACTTCTGGTTGAAGGGGTGGAAGAACCTCTGCAGCTTGGCCACCACCGAGGGCTCCACCTGCGGGTGGGTGCGGCCCTTGCTGCCCGCCAGGCACTTGCTGAAGACGATGTTGAAGCGCAGGCAGTAGAAGCCCCGCGTGGCGTTGAAGTACAGGTTGTAGCGGGAGATGCGCGGCGGCAGGCGCAGGAAGCGCTCCACCAGCTGCAGCTCCGGCAGCGGGTCGGCGATCAGCCGGTCGCCGTCCACCACGTGCACCTGCTCCGCCGGGAAGTACTTGAGCCAGCGCTCCAGGTGCTTGGTGTAGATGCTGGTGCGCACCGCCTTGTACTTGGTGTTGACCTCGCGCGTGGCCGCGTCCACCGCCAGCCGCTCGAAGCGGTGGTAGGTCTTGTTCTTGCGCTCCTTGCCCTCCAGCACCTGCGTGTAGTCGGAGACGGCCCGCGTGGTGGGCTCGCGCACGATCACCAGCAGCTTGACGGAGGCGTTCATGCGGAAGATGCGCTCGGGCACCTCCTCCGTCACAAAGTAGGCGGGGCTCTTCTCGATGGTGATCTGCTGCGGCGAGGAGAAGGGCATCTTCTCCCGGTACCACTCCATGCCGCGGGCGTAGTTCTGCTCGTTGTCGAAGAAGTGCACCTCCTGCGAGGCCTTGACCACGGCCGGGTGCAGGTTGAGCATCTCCAGCAGGGCCCGCGTGCCCCCCTTGCGCACGCCGATGATGATGGCGCGCGGCAGCTGCTGCACCAGCTGCTGCAGCTGCCGCGCCTGCTCCTGCTCCACCTCCTGGCTGGCGTTGCTCCGGCCCCGCAGCAGCTCTCGCTGCAGCAGCAGGCAGGGGCGCTTGCTCAACTGCAGACGGGCTGAAGCTGGAGGGGGAGCCTGAGAGAGAGGAAAGAGAGAGAGAGAGAGAGAGCCGGGGGAAGAGAGAGGGGAGAGCTCCTCTCCAGAGGGCAGACGAGGCTGAAGAGAGAGAGAGAGAGAGAGAGAGAGAGAGAGAGAGAGAGAGAGAGAGAGAGAGAGAGAGAGAGAGGAAAGAGAGAGAGAGAGAGAGAGAGAGAGAGAGAGAGAGAGAGAGAGAGAGAGAGAGAAAGAGAGGGAGAGAGAGGAGGAGAGAGAGAGAGAGGGAGAGAGAGAGAGAGAGAGAGAGAGAGAGAAAGAGTGAGAGAGAGAGAAAGAGAGAAGAGAGAGAGAGAGAGAGAGGAGAGAGAGAGAGAGAGAGAGAGGAGGAGAGGAGAGAGAGAAAGAGTGAGAGAGAGAGAGAGAGAGAGAGAGAGAGAGGAGAGAGAGAGAGAGAGAGAGAGAGAGAGAGAGAGAGAGAGAGAGAGAGAGAGAGAGAGAGAGAGAGAGAGAGAGAGAGAGAGAGAGGAGAGAGAGAGAGAGAGAGAGAGAGAGGGGAGAGAGGAGAGAGAGAGAGAGAGAGAGAGAGAGAGAGAGAGAGAGAGAGAGGAGAGAGAGAGAGAGAGAGAGAGAGAGAGAGAGAGAGAGAGAGAGAGAGAGAGAGAGAGAGAGAGAGAGAGAGAGAGAGAGAGAGGAGAGAGAGAGAGAGAGAGAGGTGAGTGAGTGAGAGAGTGAGAGAGAGAGAGTGAGAGAGAGGTGAGGTGAGGTGAGAGAGAGAGTGAGAGTGAGTGAGTGAGAGAGAGAGAGAGAGGGAGAGGTGGGAAAAATAAATTCAAATAAAACTCAAATAAAGTTCAAGTAGCTCCACTTCTGACTACAACAACTATAATATAATAATAAATATATTACTTGAGACAGAATTTTTTTTTTAAACACAAAAGTAACCAGCATGTTTTTTTTTTGGCAATATAAGGAGTAGAAAGTACAGATATTTGCGTCCAAATGCAGGGAGTCAAAGTAAAAAGAAAAACACTGAAGTTCAGATACCTGGAAAATCAACTGAAGTATTTCTACTTTGTTAAATCCCACCTCTGCAAACTACTGAGTGTTCTTCTAGAGACCCACAGGTGGTGCGAGGCATCAGATCACTGTGCATGACACAATATACAGTACTACCCGAAAAATTAGAATATCCAGTAAAAGTTGTTTTATTTTGGCAATTTAACATAAAAGATGAAACCAATGAATTTTATTGAGCCATTAGACGCAAATTGACATCTCAAGCAGTTCCTTGTTGTGACTTTGCTGATTAAGATT
Organism: Thamnaconus septentrionalis; assembly: GCA_009823395.1. Lineage (NCBI taxonomy): Eukaryota > Metazoa > Chordata > Actinopteri > Tetraodontiformes > Monacanthidae > Thamnaconus > Thamnaconus septentrionalis. Next base: position 1,608,558 of record CM020519.1, read on the forward strand.
TTCAGCTTATTAAAAGCACAAACCCACAAACTCAGAAAATTAGTTTTGTAGCTTCAAAGAGTCCAAAGAATCCAAAACCCCTGCAAAAGGCTCCTGAGCCTTTAAAAAGTCTGTCTTGGGTGGGTTGGCTCAGAAGAGTTCACACATGGGCAAATAAAGCAACCTGTTCAGGAGAATCTGATTTTCTGGGTAGCACTGCAATACACAGCCAAAGTAGATGGAGGCTGGATGGAGGATGAATACGGCAAAGAAAAGCTGAATCCAGCAGCTGCTATAAAAACATTCTCCGTGCCAGCCGCTTGAAAAAGATCAGAGAAGAAGAAGAAGAAGAAGAAGAGGAAGAAGAAGTGGAAGAGAAAAATAAGCAGGTGCCGCTCCTGCAGCTCCTCTTTATCTTTCCGGCTAAATAGGGTGAAAGCTGAGAGAGCTGGCAGGAGCCGCAGGAGCAAAGAGTGTGGAAATCAGGGCGCAAAATCACAACCTGGAGTGAGAAGAAACACCAGAGGAGCAGCAGCTGCTCCGGTCCTGGTCCAAGGCGGTGGTGGGGTGAGGAAGAGGGTGGTGGGCGGGGTTGATGTGTGACGTGTGGTGATGAATTACCTGTCCAAGGTTCCGACCCTGGCCACCAGATAGAGGACGCTGCCGATAGCCAGGCTGCCCAGAACCAGGAGCTTCTGTCTCAGCAACGCCTGCTGTTTGAGGAGCATGGCCCTCCATCAATCTTCAGGGCTGCGTCCTCAGCCACACACACACACACACACACACACACACACACACACACACACACACACCACGAGTCAGCGGCGGGGAAGACGGAGGCGACGGCCCTGGTGTTTATTAACAGGCGCTCCATCAGGACTTGGAGGCCATTAAGGCGACTCGCCCGCTAGAAGCGCCGCGGCGCCATCAGAGGACAAAAGAGGAACTGCTCGGCCACTCTTTTTACTCGGCCGTGAATTAATGTGTTGTCCAGAGTTCCAGAGGATCCGTTCTGGTGTCACCAGCCGACCTGATGGATGATCAGGAGGAGACAAGGAATAATAATAATAATAATAATAATAATAATAATAATAATAACAAGAAGAGGAAAAAGAAAAGATTTAGAAATATCGCTTTTATTTTGCGAAACACTGTCATGGAAACGCAGCTTCTTTCATCCCCTAGTGGCTGGTTGCAGAATCTGCAGTACATCAATAAAAGCGATCAAAGGAACCGCTACTATAGCATCCGGGGCTAAGCTAATCAGCTAATCTTGTTAGCGGCCCTTGATCTCTGCCCTCCTTGTAGAACCAGATAGTTTTATTTTGAATGACGTTTGTGTTTCAGGCCAGCAGCCACTGGAGTCTTCAGTCTAAGGAAGCCCAGAGGGGTCATTGATCAGAGTGTTTTTCCCCTCTCTGTTAAATCTGACTTTATTTGTCTTGCTGGTTCCGCACTCCTCCCCCTCCTCCCCCTCCTCCTCCTCCTCTTCCTCCTCGTCCTTCTCCTCCGCCACAGCGGCTACTTGGTAAATCACATCACGGAATAACGGCTCCGCATGCCGCGGCTGTATTACAAAAGGTTCCGCTGCACTTTAATCCACCTCCACCCTCCTCCTCCACCACCTCCACCACCTCCACCAGAGCCGCTTCCCTCCACTGTAGCTCATAAACAACTAAAGAGAGCTCTTGACCCGAGCGTGACTGGAAAACATTTCAGCCGTATCGCTTCCTGGCGGACGTCTGGAGGCGGAGGGGAACAATCCCATCAGTCCCAGGGAGCAGGATGGCGAAGGCAGTTAGCCCGGAGGTTTGCAGTGAAGCAGCGGCTGCATCACGCGGGGTTCAAACTGGGAACATCCGCCTCAGACCTTCTCTCAAGCGCTCGCGCTCCCTCCAGGTGAGCTCCTTCCTGCAGGTGTTTTTCTGGCGTGTGGGAGCAGATTGTGGAACGAAAAGAAAGAACGGAACGAGGAATAAAAACTCCTCTTCTGTCTTCACGCAGCTTTTGTTTGACAGAGCGGAGACACGAGAACAGACGTGGTGACAGTCGGGCTGGCTGTTGTCTGCGGGATGCCGCCCATGTAGCGGACGGACGTGACTTAAAAATAAAAACAAAACTGGTGGAAATGTAGTTTTCAGAAGACTGCAAGAGGAGCTGAAATGCTACTTGGCTGAGAAATGTGGCTAAATAGCGGCTAACTTTAGCGCCTCGACTCGTAAGAGAGATTTCGCAGAATCCTCGTACGTCCATCCGTGAAAAAGTTTCCACTTCAGTCAGCCTGCCTTTCAGGATAAAGAGACACCGGGATGTTCGCCAGCTAGCTGACGTCTAACATGAGGGTGCTGGGCAGGCAGACCACAGTTAGGCAGTTCCATACCAAACCAGCTGGGGGCGCTGTTGTCAACAGTGTGTGAATATCAGGTCCAATCACCTCCTGACTTTCCAAGGAGCCTCCTCCACCTTCTCAACATGCAGCCCATCCATTCCTCCATGAGAGCCACAAGCAGCGGAGAAAAGCAGCAGGTGCTGGAGGGCAACGCGGCAGAAGCTTCCAGCAGCGGCCGTTCTGACACCTTCCGTCCACATTCACCTCCTCCTCACCTCCTCACTGTCACCCGAGAGGAGCAGGGACGTGAGGAGTCGAGCAGCGGCGCTGGGTCCAAAAAAAAAAAAAAAAAAGAAAAGAAGAAAACGAGAAGGAGACGGCCGTCAGAGGAAGTGCTGAGCGGCTGCTTTCTGCTGCCGATTAATGAAAAACACAAGAGCAGCGTCGCTGTTTACACGGCCGATAACAACTGCAATTAACTCCACCCCCCCACCAGCCCCTCCCAACGCCAGAATGAGGCGTCTGTGATAAATAACCACGGTGGTCGGTCGGCGGTGACGCAGCACAAACATCCAGTCGGCAGAGGAACTGGAAACAAGGGCGAGGATCCCTGGTACTGGTCCTGGTACTGGTCCCAGCACACGACACCTGGACCAGCACCTGGACCAGCAGCTGGAGCAGCAGCAGCAGCAGCAGCAGCAGCAGCAGCAGGCGAGGTTCTGTCAGGAAGCTTTTCATGCATCGCCAAGGTTTGACCTTTGACCTCTGTTTATGTTGGCAGAGTCACAGATCAGTCGTTCTTCTACAAATGTAATCCTCATCGTCATCGGCATCATGACATCACTTCCTGTGTTGGCCGCTGGTGTTCAGAGCCACTGGAAGCCTCAGCTGTCAGGTCGCAGTTCTGTTTCACTGACGCGCTGACGAAAGCGTTCTTTCCAAATGATCATTTCCATACACCCCCGCCCCTCCGCCCCCCCTCCAACCACCCCCAACCGCTAAAAAAAACCCCGTCATTCAGTCTTTAAATATTAGAATCAAAGTGACTGACGGCCTGCAAGTCCTTCATTTTGTTTGATTTTTTTTTTTAATCTTTGTGATTTTGCGCAGCGTCTCCAGTCAGCCGGCCATCAAAGGCATTTACATAGCAGGGGGAAAATAACAGCGTTAATAATATGCGTCGCCTCTTTGTCAGCCGCAATAAATTCTGCCAGGCTGCAGGACGGAGACAGGCGGTGGCGGTGGTGGTGGTGGTGGCGGCGGCGGCGAGCTGGAGCTCCTGAGACGACAGGAAGTGGCGGCGCAGCCATGAATAATTCACCGCCGCCGCCGCCCGCCGCTCACTTTATTATTGTTATTGATCCACGCTGATGCACTGGGGAGCGATGCGGCTGGAAGCTCCGCCCCCTTCCGCTGACCTCCGCTCCCCCTCAGCCACACGTCCACTCCGAGATATGACACCTCCATTATTTATGGCGACCTGCTCTCGCTAGCAAGACGCTTTTTGGAGCCTCTCTCTCTCTCTCTCTCTCTCTCTCTCTCTCTCTCTCTCTCTCTCTCTCTCTCTCTCTCTCTCTCTCTCTCTCTCTCTCTCTCTCTCTCTCTCTCTCTCTCTCTCTCTCTCTCTCTCTCTCTCTCTCTCTCTCTCTCTCTCTCTCTCTCTCTCTCTCTGCTCCTCCATCTTCAAAGGAACCGACTCTGGACGCTGGAGACGAGAACTTCAGTCGACCTCGGCTCGCACTCACTACTCGCTCACATCGCAAACAGACGACGCCGATCGAACCTCTGAAAACTAAACTTCATCCAGAAGTTCTGCAAACTTAGCAGTTGGAACTACCGTCGGCGGCCTGCAGGGGGCGACAACACAAAGGAATCTCAGAAATTTTTGAGACAGAACTTCCTGCGCCACCTGGTGGATAGCAGCTCCAACATCACTATCACCAGGAGTGTCACTCACCCTTGGGGTGGGGGGGGGGGGGGGGGGGGTGCGCTCTGTGATAGGTAAACAGGATGTACTGGGGGGGTCTGGGAGTGTCACTTGCTCAAGGGCAGCATGCAGCAGCAGCAGCAGCAGCAGCAGCAGCCGTTGATAGATGTGTTGTTGTCAGCGGCGCCGATGGAACCGCTGACCTTTCCCGTGAACAGGGTCTGGATCGGCGGCGCTGCCAGAACTCGGGTTCTGTTCCGGCGCCGCAGCTTTGATGGTCCTCATTAGAGCTGCAGCTCAAAAAAAATGATCATCCGAGGACGTGCTGCTGCTGCTGCTGCTGCTGCTGCTGCTGCTGCTGCGAGGCCTCATCAATCAACTCCTGCCTCGTTAGATACAAATATAGAATCAGAGGCGATCTGGCGAGATCAGAGCCACGCAGGAACCTCTCCGTCTGTTTGCCGAAGCTGCTTCTCCATCTCCAGGCTCTGCCGGAGCGAAATAACAAAATGTGGTCAGCGGGGGGAGGAGCCTGTTGGTCTGAGGGCCGGAGCAGCACCAGGACCCTCAGTGAGAGGCGGCTCCCACTCTGCTCTAGAGAGTTGGCTCGCTAGCGGCCCCCTAGTGGCTGGAGTGAGACATGGCAACCAGCAAAACCAGAATCCGACACAATGAAATGTCTCAGCACGCTACACAACGATACAACACAATCCAACATGATACTAAACAATACAACACGATACAATAAGACCCTAGACAATATTAAATGATACAATTCAATATGACATATGATCCAGAATCATTTCGTAATGGCACAACACAATTTCGCAGCCAGTGTTTAATGGCATCAAATTCAGAGTTTTACAGCAAAGAACAGCCAAAGAATCCTGGAACCACATGGACGGCAGCGTTAGCGTTAGCGTTAGCGTCAGCCCCCGCGGCTACACACAGCAGCAGCTCTGTTTCCTCCGCTGGCTAGTTTGCATAATGTCTCTTCAACATTCACCTGCCACGTCTCTGTACACCTCTTCAATCCCTGCAATCCCTTTTGTTCCCCTTTAAGATGAAAACTTGATGAGATTAAGACACAGGCAGCGCCGGACGGAACCCATTACGCCGTTCCTGACGCCAGACACGGCCAGACGTCGGCATCGTCGTTCCCGCCAGTCTCGGACACGCATGTACAGGCGGACGGAAGGACGGACGGACGGACGGCCTGTAAAAAAGCCGGGGAGCAGCGAGGGAGCGGCGCAATAAAACACCCCGTCTGGGAGCTCCGCTTATTACCATCAATTATTCATTTGGCTGCATTAACTGGGCGGAATCCACAATTTCACAGGGCAGGAGAAGAGTGTGAGCGTGAGTGTGTGTGTGTGTGTGTGTGTGTGCGTGCGCGTGCGCGTGCGCGCCAGCACCGCTGCACGGCGGCGAGATGAAATCGAAAAGCCTTGTTGCAGAGGCCAAGGAAGACGGCGGCAGGAGGGGCGGGGCATGAATAATGGATGGCGGCCGATGAAGATGTGGGATGATGAACATCGGCTGCAGGCTGAGGCCCAGGTCTCATCTGAAAAGTGCCGCTGCGAAGACGGACGGACGGACGGACGGACGGACGGACGGACGGACGTGGGAATGGCAGCTGACTTCCAGCCACGACGGAGCGACGTCCAATCAAATGTTTGCGATGGGAAGTCAAAAGAAAGGTCCTGACGTTGGACCACTGAACCAGGAGGAGCTGCACAGTGTGTGTGTGTGTGTGTGTGTGTGTGTGTGTGTGCGTGAAGGTAATGCAATCACGTCAGGCCGACCACTAGAGGGCGGAGCTTCTTTATGTGTCTGTTTTGTTCGCCTGCTTTGTTGGCGGCAGTTTGTCAACCAAACGGGGAAGGTGACTCCTGCTGCGGCGGCGGCGGCGGCCAATCATCTGTCTGCGATGACCCCCAACCCCCTCCACCAACCCCAGCTCCTCCACCTCCTCCTCCTCCTCCTCCTCCTCTCCTGCTGTGCTGCTCCCATCTTTTAATATCAACCTCAATTATGGCCCAATAACGTTCGGCTGGCCGGAGGAGGCCGGCGGCCGCCTGCACCAATAAAAGAGGCGTCAGCGGTGGAGGCAGCGGTGGCGGCAGCGGGCGGCGGCGGCGGCGGCGAGTGCCGAGGCGCCCGGCGGTGGCGCGTCAGCGGTGGATATTACGCTGTATTTTCTTTGGCCCTTTGTTTGTTTCACGACTTACACAAAGTGAAGCATCTCCACAATAAAAGCCCCCTGAAAAGAATCTTCATGAATCAACTGTTGGCTTGAGACGCTTTAATAATAAATGATGTTTGTGTTTGTGTAGCCAATAAAAACGGCGGTTGGCGCCTCTGGGGAACAAAAACGGACGAAGCAAAAATATATATTTGTGTCTTTTCACCTGAAGCTAGCAGTCTGAGCTAACTCACGTTAGCAGCATCAGGTGGGGTTTTTTTTTTTTTTTACATCTCGAGGTCGAGATCCACCTCTGAAGAATTTCGAGCATTGCAACACTGTCGCCCCCTGGTGTGCAGGTAAGGTCTCGACGTTTTACCGTCCATCCAGCTGCCTTTCCGTGACAGTTTTTCTCAAAAATAACAGCGATATAATTTCAACAAATTAAAACTGCGATTTTACGGAAGCCCATTGCTGCCAAAAAAAAAAAAAACAGGGCTCAGTACCGTGTCGCCCAGTTCAACCTTTTGGATGAATACGTTATTTTATCTATTTTTTTAGCACATCTTCAACTAAAATGCAGCAGAAATCAAAGCGACGGCTCCTCTGAACAAAGTGCACTATTGATCCGCCTCCAGCCACGCCGCAGGGGCTGCTGGGAAAAACAGAGTGGTGGGGGGGGAGGTGGTGTGCTTCTCTATGCTAATGAGATAATTAGAGACAGGAACACAGCTGGAGGGGGACCTGAGGCCACGCCCCCTCACAGCCGCCTGGGTTTGGTCCCTCCTGACGAGGTCGTTCGCTCAATAAAAAGTAAAATGAAGAAAAATAATAAATGAAGTCGAGAGCCGTGGCGTCGATAAAGAGCAGCCGGCTAGACAAAAAAAAATAAAAAACACAAAAAAACCCTGAAACATGACAGGGTCAACAAAGTTTTAATGGTAGCAGTCAGGCGTGATGAACAGCGTTTGGGAGGGGGGGGGTCTGGGTGTTGTTTACACATGCCGGCGCTCTTAATTTGGCGATATTTCAGGGCGGAGCTGTCGCTGGCTTTCACGGCGCCGAGGACGATAAAGCAGCAGAAGGCGCTGACGCACGACGGGACGAGACGGGAGGATTAATCGTGTGTGTGTGTGTGTGTGTGTGTGTGGGACAAGTCAGCGCGTAGCTAAGCCAAGCTAAGCTAAGCTAAGCTGAGCTGAGAAGGAGAGGACTGCATCAGACAAACAAACACACCGAGATAAGGAGTCAGACAGGAAACACCGAGCCACCTCAAACGGACCAATCAGAGAGCGTCTGAGGAGAAGGAGGCGGAGCCACCGCCAGGAACAAGAAGTCGGCTGCTGCGTGAACGGAGTCGTTGCGGGGGCGTGGCCACTCTGATCGGGACAACACGCGATTGGCTTCGCTGTAGCTGAACCCCGCCCACCACCTTTTTCCAACCAATAGGACGCCTGCAGCTGCTTCCCAGCAGGAAATGAATCCCACTCACCCTCCAGTCCTCATGATTGCCAGAGGCGGCGGTCGACGCCTGGATTCTTCTCAACGAGCTCCGAGATCCAGGACCTGGGCGACCGAGAGGGAGAGAGAGTCGAGGTCAGGAGGTCAGGAGGTCAGGAGGTCAGGAAGAGAGAGAAGAGATCTTCATGGTGACATGAGGGTTGTTTTTTTTTTGCAAACTGTTTGACTGGTGGGGCCACAGTTGGCTTGTAAGATGTGACGGAGGGGCCGGAGCAGCAGCAGGTGGACGGAGTGTTTGGGTGAGCTAGCAAGTTAGAACCAGGCCAGCGTCTTTGAAGCCCCCGCCGTGCTTCAAATGCAGCTATTACATTCAATTCTAGTTCGGCAGGCCGGATTAAAAGGTTTCACGGGCCGGATATGGGACCCCCGGGCCGTAGTTTGCCCGTTCCTCAACGACGTGGAGTCGCTGATGATATTTTGAGGCGTGAAAAATCAAAGTGGATCTTTGACTTTCGATGAGTGATTGACTCGGCGGTTGATCTCTTCAGGGCCTCGGCAATAATGGTTCCCGCTCCAAAGAGAAGAAACATTCAAAGAAATGAGCCAATAAATCCTCTGCAGGCCTTTTAATCTCCGATTCCACCCCCAACAAATCACACTCAGGGGTTCTTTAGTGCGGCGGGCGGCGCGGGAATATCACGTCCCGCTGATCAAACCTCGCCAAGTCAAAGCAACCACAGCGGCCATCAATTGGCTCTCCGGGGGTTTCATTACAGCGCTGAAGGCTGAAACCTGGAGGTCAGGGGGGGGGGGGGGGAGGAGCTAAATCACATGGGATAGGGTCACGTCATGGACACACACACACACACACACGCACGCACAGAGCAGAGCCGCGCTGAGAATAGTTGGCTACGGCTAATGGCTAACAGCGCTAACAACAACAACAATCGATCTTTTATATGCATTGTGTGACTTTCAAGTCAATCGTAATTCTAAAGGAAACGGGAAGTTACGAATACAAGTTATGCTGCAGTCAACCACCAGGGGGCAGCAAAAAAAAAAAAACCCCACACCTGGCTGCTCAGTGTGTGTGTGGTCGCTATCAAGTTGTGACACCGCAAAAGGTTGACACCGAAACCTTGAGATGGAACAGTAGAGCTCAGAATGACACAGGGTGCTGCCCCCTGCTGGTGGCCGAACGAACTGCAGCGATTCTCTTCACAAACGGCAGCTTTTCAGACCCGACTGCTCCGACTTTCTGGGAGAGACTCCTGCCCAGCTACTGGCCTCCAGTCTCCCAGTACACAGTAACCCCCCCCACCACCACACACAGACACACACATCACAGACACACAGACATCCTCCCCAGCCGCGCTGCTCTCCTCCTGCTTGTGGTGCTTGTTCATTAAAGTTTGGACGTCTTCGTGGCGCCAGCAGCAGCAGCAGCAGCAGCAGCGTAATTAGCGATGACAAATTGTGCTCCAGTGTCCACTGGCGCTTATCCGACTGCTGCAGCTGCAGCCACACAACCGACCTGCTGCTGCTGCTGCTGCTGCTGCTGCTGCTGCTGCTGCTGCTGCTGCTGCTGCTGCTGCTGCTGCTGGTTATCAGGCTGAAGGAGGGCCAGGTGCAAAGTCACCGCCCTCTCTATCTCCACTGACATTCCTCAGCGTGTCTTTCTAGAACAGCTGTGGGCAAACTATGGCCCGGGGCCCCATATGCAGCCCGTTGATCAAAGGCTTGGGGTTGGAAGACGACTGGCCAATCACGCCGGCAAACTGACTTTCGGGGAACTATTTGGACGCCGAGTCAAAAACAAAAACAAAAACAGGAGGCTGAAAGTGCAGTAAGTGCTGAAAAAAGCAGCAGCGTCCTGTGGGTTTGGCTCCGCCCCCTCAGGATTGGTCGGCCAGGCGGCGGTGGGAGAGTTATTTTTATGAGGCGAGCGGTGCAGATTGTCTCTGCGGGCGGCAGACTGATGGAGACGGTGAATCTTGGAAATGGAACTCCTCCCAACGTTTGTTCGCCATAAATTCTTTTTCTTTTTTTACCCCCCCGTCCCCCCCGAGAGGAGTCAAGGTCAGAGAAGGAGTAAATAAATAAATAAATTAATGAATAAATAAGAACGGTAGTGGCAGCCTTCGAGTCTGAGGGCTGCTGGGAAAAAAGGAGGAAGAGACAAAATGACTTTTGGAGGAAGGTGAAGCGCGAGGAAATACTCAAAGGAGGCGTGGCCTCAGGGCGGAGCCTCTCGATATGAGTCGCACCCGAGTTTCGCTCCTTGTTTTGTCGTCCTTTTGTTACCTCAGCTGCTGCCGTTTTAGGAAGAGAGAGGAAACGTTTGGTTCAGGCAGAAAAAATATATTTTAGTCCGACGGGTTTGAGCTGAATGCACACAGCCAGGAAAAAAAAATCAGTCAATGTCTGATTAAAAAGGTACATTTAACACACACACACACACACACACACACACACACACACAACATTTAACACACAGAATGAGCTCCATCATTTAAGAAGACAACCAATTAGATGGCATCTTTTAACAGGCAGAACCAATTAGGGGGCAGCTTGGGAGGTTGAGGCAGTGGTGGGTTGGGGTGGGGTTGGGGGGGGTGAAGGAGGGTTGGCTGAGTTTACTGGAAGCTTACGAGCTGCTGGATCCGTCCCAGTGCAAACAGTCCAATCTTGTAAAGGACGTCCCTGGCCGGGAGTCGTGTAAACAGCGTCTGCAGACACTTTAGTCCAATCAGGGAGCAGCGGTGGGGGGGGGGGGGGGGGGGGGGGGGGTCAGTGATGTATGGGCTGAGAAAACTTCTGTTCCAATCAGTGAAAGATGTGCCGTGGTTTTTTATATTTTAGCTTGTTGTTTCACAGGCGCCCTGCAGTCCAGGCTAATGGAGCCACCCAGCTGCCCCCATCAGGTGAGAGACCCCACTGCTGCTGCTGGAGGTGGAGGTGGAGGTGGTGGAGGTGGTGCTCTTTACAGCAGCTTCGATCTGGCAACAAATTTATGGAGCTGAAAATGCGAGCCCTGGTTTATAAAGCCGACTTCTGCTGCGACTGCTGGAGGCGGTGGAGGTGGAGGAGGTGGAGGAGTTGATGGCGGTGGTGGAGGTGGAGGATGGAGGTGGAGGTGGTGGAGGTGGTGGAGGAGTTGATGGCGGTGGTGGTGGAGGAGTTGATGGAGGAGTTGATGGGTGGAGGTGGAGGTGGAGGAGTTGATGGAAGGTGGAGGAGGTGGGAGGTGGAGGTGGTGGAGGTGGATGGAGGAGGTGATGGATGGTGGATGGAGGTGGTGGAGGAGGTGGAGGAGTTGATGGAGGTGGTGGAGGTGGGAGGATGGTGGAGGTGGTGGAGGTTGATGGTGGTGGTGGAGGAGGTGGGTGGAGGTTGGAGGAGGGAGGTGGTGGTGGTGGTGGAGGTGATGATGGAGGAGGTGGAGGAGTTGATGGCGGTGGTGGTGGAGGTGGAGGTGGAGGTGGAGGTGATGGAGGTGGGAGGTGATGGAGGTGGGGAGGTGGAGGAGGTGGTGGGGATGGAGGTGGATGGAGGTGGAGGAGGTGATGGAGTTGGTGGAGGTGGTGGTGGAGTTGTGGAGGAGTTGATGGTGGAGGTGGAGGAGTTGGCAGGTGGAGGTGACAGGAGGTGGTGGAGGTGATGGATGGTGGTGGAGGAGGTGATGGTGGTGGAGGTGGCGGTGGTGGATGGAGGAGGAGGAGGAGGTGATGGAGGTGGAGGAGTTGATGGCGGTGGTGGAGGAGTTGATGGTGGAGGAGGTGGAGGAGTTGATGGCGGTGGTGGAGGTGGTGGAGTTGGTGGATGGAGGTGGAGGAGTTGATGGCGGTGGTGGAGGAGGTGGAGGATGGAGGTGGAGGAGTTGATGGCGGTGGTGGAGGTGATGGTGGAGGAGGTGGAGGAGTTGATGATGATGGAGGTGGTGGAGTTGATGGCGGTGGTGGAGGTGGATGGAGGTGATGGAGGTGGAGGAGTTGATGGAGGTGGAGGAGTTGATGGCGTTGATGGAGGTGGAGGAGTTGATGGGTGATGGAGGTGGAGGAGTTGATGGCGGTGGTGGAGGAGGTGGAGGTGATGGAGGTGGTGGAGGTGATGGAGGTGGAGGAGGTGGATGGGTGGTGGTGGAGGTGGAGGAGGTGGAGGAGTTGATGGTGGTGGTGGAGGTGGAGGAGTTGGTGGAGGAGGTGATGGCGGTGGTGGAGGTGGTGGAGGAGGAGGAGGTGATGGAGGTGGAGGAGTTGATGGCGGTGGTGGAGGTGGAGGAGGTGATGGAGGTGGAGGAGTTGATGGTGGTGGTGGAGGTGGAGGAGTTGGTGGAGGAGGTGATGGTGGTGGAGGAGTTGATGGCGGTGGTGGAGGTGGTGGAGGAGGTGGAGGTGATGGAGGTGATGGAGGTGGAGGAGGAGATGGCGGTGGTGGAGGAGGTGGAGGTGATGGAGGTGGAGGTGGGAAGGAGAGGGAAAGAAGCAGCAGAAGAGGGAAAAACCCAGCCAGCAGTGGAGCAACACCTTCCTTCAGACGTCACCGGTGTTTTATTTGTGTCATCAGCTTCAGGCTGGAGGTCGATAGTCTGGCGCAGCTCCGTCGCCAGGAGAAGTCAATTTACTTTTACGGCCTCTCGGTGCTCAGAGGCGTCGGCGGAATTTCAAGAGGGACGGACGGGAAAACAACACAGACATAAAAGCATTCCCAGCGTTCCCTCCCACAGAAAGAGGAAAAAACCTTTCAGTTCTTCTCCTGCTGCGGATGTTTGGCAGCTCCTTCAAGTCCAAACTGCTTCAGGTTGTAGCTCCCAGTGGCCACTCCAGGTACTGCAGCCAAAAAGCCCATATGGACAAAAAAGAATGTTTCCGCATCAGACCGCAATAGAAAAGAAACGCTAGCTAGCTAGCTAGCTAGCTAGCTAGCAGGCTAGCAGCAAGGAATCGGCAGCTCCAGGCAGCTGTTTCTGCAGATAACAACACAAAGATTAGACGTGCGACTGGAAAGACTCTCATCCACATTGAAAAAAAAAAAAAAAAAAGCCTCTGAAATTTCACGGTGCTGCTGCCCCCTGCTGGTGCAGCTGTTGTTTTTCTTGGCCCAAGATTGATGGTCCCCAGTCTCATGAGCCAAGACAAGAGACGAGAGTGGCGGAGAGACTTCGAGCGCTGAGGAAACCAACTCTGCGCTCGGCTCGCCAGACTGGAGGCTTTCAAATCCGCCGCAACTGTTGGCCGGAGATAAGAAGGCAGTGTGTCCGGCCGCATAATTGGCCGGCTCACGCTGCACAGACAGCGCACGTGAGCCGGCCGTATCGCCGGCGCCGGAAGGCCCAAGACGCTCCTCAACAGTCAGTCTCTGGATTTCTTTTTTTTATTTGATTTATTTTTCTCTTTCTTGTGCGTTAACGAGAGGTTTGGACCCCAGCGGAGGTTCCGACGGGGTTCCGAGTCGTCTGGCTGCATTCAAACCGGCCTTGAAGAGACGGTAAAAAGACAAGGAGCAGTTTGTTGAGGGGCCGGCGCTCCCCTGCAGCGCCACTTAGTGTGGACACAGAAAACAAGAAACTGAGCCTGGACGACTTCCTGCACAGCCGATGAGTCCCAGCAGTCGCACATGAAAAACACATTGTTTTTTCTTAGATTTGAACGCACAAGAAGACGCCGCAGGAGGCGGGGCTTGTGCAATCTGAGCTCCCGAGACGGCCGAGTGTTTTTGTTTCCTCGGCTCAGGACCAATCAGCCGACAAAGAGAGAGAGAGAGAGAGAGAGACAGAGAGAGAGAGAGAGAGAGACAGAGAGAGAGAGAGAGAGAGAGAGAGAGAGAGAGAGAGAGAGAGAGAGAGAGAGGGAGAGAGAGAGAGAGAGAGAGAGAGAGAGAGAGAGAGAGAGAGAGAGAGAGAGAGAGAGAGAGAGAGAGAGAGAGAGAGAGAGAGAGAGAGAGAGAGAGAGAGAGAGAGAGAGAGAGAGAGAGAGAGAGAGAGAGAGAGAGAGAGAGAGAGACAGAGAGAGAGAGAGAGAGAGAGAGAGAGAGAGAGAGAGAGAGAGAGAGAGAGAGAGAGAGAGAGAGAGAGAGAGAGAGAGAGAGAGAGAGAGAGAGAGAGAGAGAGAGAGAGAGAGAGAGAGAGAGAGAGAGAGAGAGAGAGAGAGAGAGAGAGAGAGAGAGAGAGAGAGAGAGAGAGAGAGAGAGAGAGAGAGAGAGAGAGAGAGAGAGAGAGAGAGAGAGAGAGAGTGAGAGAGAGAGAGAGAGAGAGAGAGAGAGAGAGAGAGAGAGAGAGAGAGAGAGAGAGAGAGAGAGAGAGAGAGAGAGAGAGAGAGAGTGTTTCCCAGTAGGCCTGAACCAATCAGCTTCCCTTTTAGCCAAGACGGTATTAGCGCGAGAGCTAATTCTTCCCCCACCAGACAGGAAGTGAGTCGAGCCACTCATCGTGTTTCCTGTGCACCAGGCAGCAGCTTCCTGTCAACAGCCAGCTGCGTTGATTGCGGCCTGATTGCAGCGACCGGCACCAAACAAGTTCTGCTTTGCTTTGATGAACTCATTAAAGTTTAATGTTGAGATTTTATTTCTGCCGGCGGAGATTAGCCAGGAAATATTGACTTTGTCAAAACCCATCAGCAGCTCAGCCTGGAGGAGCTGATTCAGCACCACGGACAGCGACCAGCAAACCCACTGCTGCTCCTCTTCCTCTTCTCCAAATAAGCAAAAAACAAAGTGAACTGCACACATTGTCCTCTGGCTGAACAGACACACACACACACACACACACACACACACACACCCGAATCAACACCACATCTCGGTGGTTTGTTGAGAGGGACGGTCGGGTTTTGTTTGACTGGACAGGAAGTCATTCAGTGAGAAAGTTCCCAGCTGAAGGTCCTTTAATCCTCCGACTTTCCTCCACACAGGTCCGCCCTCCGACGCCCCCTGCTGCTTGTGTCCAACAAAGCCTCGGTTCCAGCTGGAGGCTCCAAAAGAGTTTCTTCTAATTGAGATTCATTTTGGCTTTATGTCTCTCGATCCAATCTTCAGACATTTAATCCCTCAGTTTCAGTGACCGTCGGCGCCCTCTGGGGGCCCGGAGGAATCTTTCTGCACACTCAAGAAGCAGCAGCAGCAGAAGAAGAGAATTAAAAACCCAAAAGCAGAAAAGTCTTTGAAGGCACGGCGGCGGCGGCGGCGGCGGCGGCGGCGGCGACTCATCTTTCATTCTGCTTCTCTCCCAGGAGGAAGCAGATTCCCAGTTCCCAGACACGGAGCCTCCAGATTGAAAATGCAGCAGCAGAGAGTCTGAGATCTGAGATCTTGAAGATCTTCAGCCGAGAGCCTCCACTGACCAACCCTAGCCGCAACAGCTGCAGTTACCTCAAACCATGTCACACGGCGCTGTGTGCGTCTCCCGGCTAACGGCTGCTAACATGAGCTGAAGTCGGTGACAAGTGGGTTCGGTTACCAGCAGCAGGGGGAGCCGTGGAGTCAGAAAAAAAAAACAACCCTGGTAGCACCGGCGTAGGTCCAAAATCTGAGCAGGAGAGCCAGTAGTTCCTGCCGATGAGGAAGTCAGGTGACCTCCAGACACCAATGAAAAGTGTTTGCAAGGCTTGGAAAGAAAAATGAAAAATAAAAAAACACCACCTGTGTGAGCTTAAAAAGTCTGAGCTCACTTTGTTCAAGTGGCACAATTCCATGGAAAGCAAAGCTCTGGTCATGTGACTTGAGAGCAGCAGCAGCAGCAGCAGCAGCAGATCAAACAACCAGCCTGCATCCCAGCGGAGCCGGATGTGATTGGAGGAAGAGGAAGAGGAAGAGGAAAAGGAGGAGGAAGAGGAGGAAGAGGAGGAGGAGGAGTCCTGGGGGGCTTCTGTGGAACATCTCACCTGTTCCTCAGCTCCCAGACCACCACCCCCCCCCCACACACACACACACACACACACAGGGTCCTCACTTCCCCGTCACTGTGCCGACTGACGGATGAGAACTTTATTGTGCTGCGTCTCAGTGGCGCAGTCGGAATTGAAAGAAAGAAAAAAATCCCAAAGAGGATTATTGGAGGGCTGATAAATTCTGCTCGGAAAACAGCTTCACAGCTTCACAGCTTCACAGCAGCAGCAGAAGAAGAAGAAGAAGAAGAAGAGGAAGAAGCTGGAAATAGTGGAAACCGTCTTGCCAGCGTGTGGGAGTTTTTTTCCACAGTGGCTGATTTATTTTCTCACACTGTAATAAAAACCTGAATCCGCCGTAATCGTTTAATCATGTGAGCGACTCTAAATTTTACAAGGACAGTCGGTCGGTCGGTCGGCCGGCCGGCGGGCGGGACTTCACAAACACCTCAGACGTCTGGGTCGTAATGTGGAGCCTCGGTACCAAAACAGGATGGAAAGCCAGAGAGCTTCAGGTGAAAGTGAAGTCCAGCAGTGGAGATCTTCTCTGACCTTGCTTTTCTTCCCACTTTAATCAAAGAATTTCTCATCAGAAGGCAGTTTTGATGCGAGTCCTTCCTCACACCAGACAACATTTCTCATCATTAACGAGCTGCAGAGCCACTTCCAAAGCACACGTTTGTCTGCCGGCGGCGCCGGCGGCCGACAAAGTGATAAAATTTTGCGACACTTTTGGCTCTTTGGAGGTCCAGACCATTTTTTTTCTATCCCCATTTCTTCCGTTTAATTGAGTTTTGGGTTCCACTCGTCCTGCTGCATCTACCTGGAAGCTTAATTACGGGAGAGGGAGCCACTCAGCCGGTCGGCCTGTGTGCGAATGCGGCCACTGGTCGTCACATTTAATAGCGTGACTCATCGCTAACAGGCCGAGAATCGACTGACCCCCCCACAGAGGAAGAGGGAGGAAGACTTGAAAACAAGGCCAGAGAGCCAGAAGTCAGAGTTTTCTTTCCAGCAGGATTCAGAAGATATTTTTTAGACACCGTTGGGGAAAGAGTCAAACAGCATGGTGACAAATCTGGAGCTAAACGCTAAACTGGAAACTGCGAGAGAATCAGAGTCGATCTCTCAAATACGGCCGTGTGGACGAAAGACACGCGTGCACGGCCTGGGAGGAGAAAAATCAAAAGACAAAAAGAACTAGCGAGGGGAGGAGAAGGTTTGAGACGCGGCCGCGCTCAGCTGGGACCAATTAGCACGAAGCCGCTAGGCTAGCTACACGACATCGCCGGCGTCCCCTGGTCTGACGGCGTTCCCAGAGCAGCAAGAAAAACAACAAGGATGAAAGAGACGTTTTCAGCCGTCCCACTGAAATCTGACAAACTTGCCAGCAGCAGCGGCGGCGGCAGCGGCAGCAGCAGCAGCAGCAGCAGCAGCAGCAGCGGCAGCAGCAGCAGCAGCAGCAGCAGCGGCAGCGGCAGCAGCAGCAGCAGCAGCAGCATCACTAGCCACTGCTCTGCAATACTAACTAAAAATATACTAAAATAATTTAGGATTTTTTATGGAGATTCTGAGTCTGCAGACGGTGGGAGCAGACGGCGCTGAGCTCCAAGAAAACACACACACACACACACACACACACACACACACACTGAGCTGGAAGTCAACAGCAAAAAGCCAGTCGGCGAGTCTGCGGCGACACGCCGGCACGTTTATTCAGCTGCAGCCTGGAGATTCAGGGAGGTAAATATAAATAAGGCAGCACAGCATCAGCGCTAATGTCTTTAGCGACAGCTAGGCTCACATTCACTTCCTGTGTCTCCTCTTCTTCTTCAAAATATCTATTTTAGTCTTAATGGTAAACAGATAATAAGTCATAGAGCACCTGCACCTGAACCACCTGACCGCAATCACTTCCTGTTAGCGCCAGTGTTGATTTAGTGTGTGTGTGTGTGTGTGTGTGTGTGTGTGTGCTTCCTCCTCGTGGGAACCCCTGCAGCCTCCTCCAGCTGCAGGGGTTCAGGGGGTGAAGTTTTATTTGCTGGCTCCTGTTTGCTCGGCCGCTCAGACTTATTGCTGCTGGTCGCTCGGCGGCGGCGGAGGTGGGAAGGGGAGGGGGGAGGGAGGGGGCAGGGGGAGGAGCTAGAGGTGAAACGGAGGACACGGGTGGACGGACGGTGAGTGATCGAGCGATCCGGCGGCCGTGCGCTTATTTACGCTTCGCCGGCCGGCTTTATGAAAATGCAGATGAAAGGGAGCAGCAGCAGCAGCAGCAGCAGGCGGGCAGCGGGGGGCGCCGCTGCGCTCCGTCGCCGCCACTGTGAAACGCACCGTCAGCTTTACTTGTGACTGTCAGAGACTCATCGAGCTCAGCGCAGCAGCAGCAGCAGCAGCCGGCGCAACGACGTTTGCAAACATCCGTAACACAACACGATCAGAGGGGGGCATTTCAACACCTGAACTGGGCCAACGTCCAGAGTTTATGAGTTCTGATCCAATTCGATTCAAATGAATCATATCCAAGAGCCAAAGATGAGGAGTTATTATTATGTGTTGCACAAATCAGATCCAAATTTAACGTCGAGAATGAAAAATGGATTGATGGACTGGAGAAGAACCCAAGGAAAACATTTTTTGGAGGTGGAGAAAAAGGTTCTAGGAGGTTCTGGGTGGTTCTGATGGAGGAAACTGCAAGCTGTATTTTTTCCTCCAATGAGGTGGCTCACCAAAACACTCCATGCATCTGCTGCTGCTCCACTGAAGCCACTGTGGCCCCCACCAGTCAGAGAGTTTGCCCAGCGCTGGTCTAGAAGCTGATTGGACGATCTGGCCAGATGGAGTCAAACAGGCCGGTTGCAACAGTCACAGCTGCAGCGGGCGGAGGGTGACGCCGATGATTAAATGGAAAAGCAAGCGGGCAGAAGTCCGAGGGAGCGACGACGACAACAACAAAATAAAACCACAGCCGTCCTCCTCCTCCTCTGATGGGATGAGAGGAGAGGAGAGGAGTCTCAGCTCGGCTCTGGGAAGGACACGGGAAAATTGCATCAAGCAAATCCGAGGCAACAGGAGCCATATGGCTAATGGAGGCGGGGTCACCGTGTTGCTTTGTGTTAGCCACGGCGCCGTTGTGAAGGTCGGAACAGATAATAGAAGGAGCTGGGTTAGAGCTGCGAGGAAGAGGAGAAGAAGAGGAGGAGGAGGAGGAGGAGGAGTGAAACCTCTGACTCCTCTTCCTCCTGCTGCTGAACCATCATGTATTGGAATGCAGGACCTTTAAATTAAAGGATCTTTAGTATATGTGACTGAGGAGAACCAGCTCCTCCCTGGGGGGGGCTGGTTCCCCGTCCGGAGCCGTTTTCAACTCACTCAAAGACTCGTCGGAGGCTCGGAGGGGAAAAAAAAGATCCATTTGGACAAGCGACCGCTGCAGCAGCCAAACAGTTTGTTTGGCTGCTGCCCTGGTTTGTTCCACACTCCAATCAGACACTCAGTCAAATGAGGAGGAGGAGGAGGAGGAGGGAGAGAAGGAGGAAGAAGCAACTGGAAAATTGAGAAATCAAACGAACAAACAGACTCGGATGTCTTCAAGGTTTTGGGGGGAATTGAGCCTTTTACATTTTTAGATCTCCTTCAAAACATCTGAAAAAAATGAATGAAAGCCCACAATCTAAGTGACGCACTGTGAATAAAGGGAATGATTCATGAGCGGGAAGCGGCCGGAGCAGTGAGCAGCGGAGCTGAACGGCTCCGTGTCCGAGGTGTTTAGTCGGGGGGAGGACGGGGAGATGTTCCTCCTGGGAGACCATCAGAGGCCTCGGCCGACTCTCTGAACGACTCAAGCCGTCACGGAGAAGACTCGGAGCTGCGAGGCTGCCGACCTCCGAACACGGCGTCGGTCAGAGCCGCCACATCCTGCTCCTGTCCACCGGAACGTTTTTCACATTTTCAGATTCCTGCTCAGAAGCTCTGCAGGCGATTCAGGAGTGATTCAAAGCCCGCTGAGCTGCTCCCATCATCGGAAAAGCACAAGAAAATAGTCCCAGGAGCAGCTCTGACAGGCAGCGAAGGCGTCCTGCGTCGCCACCTGCTGCCAGCTCCGTGTCGGAGCAGCGACCCTGGACCTGATGAGATCAGCTGACGCTGAGCGATGATGCTGGAAACACCAGACCACCATCAATCTCCTCTGACGCTGCAAAAAAAGGACCTGCGACTGTCTGACTGTCCAAAGGCTGGAGATGGACGAGCACTTAAAGGTCCCACGTTCCAACTGATTTAACCCTCTGTTCACAGCCTGCTGACCAAACTGACGCTTTTGGATGTTTGGAAAGACGATAGAAGACAAGGCAGGGACCGAACCAACCAGCTGGCTGGGTTTAGAGTCATCGCCGTCCCTTTGTGACATCACAGAGGGCTCTTTCAGTAAGCAGTAAGCAGACTGGTCTGAGCCTGCGGCGTGCAGGAGACCATCAGAGGACACGGCGAGAAGAAGTCAACTTTGAGTGGCCGCAGCTGCAACTTGGCCACTGACCGACACACACACACACACACACACACACACACACACACACACACACACACACACACACACACACACAGTGAAGTGAAGGAGGAGGCGCCGCTCACCTGCTCGACATCCTCCCGGGCAGCAGCAGCAGCGGGCGGCTACACTCGCAGCCAGGCGCCGGCGGTCGGCAGCCGCGCGGAGGTCACACAGCCTGCGGGCATCTCCGCGTGCGCCGAGGTCCGGGGAGCAGCAGCAGCAGCAGCGGCAGCAGCGGCAGCAGCAGCAGCAGTTGGCCGCTCAGGTGTAGAGCTGATCCAGGTGCGCGCGCGAGCACGACCACGCCGCGAGGTTAAAAAATAAATAAATAAATAAATAAATAAAATGTCAAAAACAACAACAGCAACAACACACAAAACACTTCAGCGCTCGTCCCGTCGCGACGCGCAGCATCGCAGCCGCTGGCCGGTGGAGGTGCAGGGAGCCCCGGGTGGAGGTGCAGGGAGCCCCGGGTGGAGGTGCAGGGAGCCCCGGGTGGAGGAGCAGGGAGCCCCGGGTGGAGGTGGAGCAGGGAGCCCCGGGTGGAGGAGCCGAGCAGCACCGCGCCGTCTGGATGAGGAGGCGGCGGAGCTCAGCGGCGGAGTGGCGCCGAGTGGAGGGAGGAGGTTCAGCAGGGAGAGCAGGGGCGTGTTCCTGGAGGAGGGGGGGGGAGGTGGAGGGGGGAGGAGGAGGGAGGGTGCGCAAAGATGCGGGGATTAAAGTTTGTCAAAGCATCTTTCAGTCTGCAAATGAAACCTGACTTGTTGAGAGGGATTTCATGCCAAAATAATAAATTAAAATAAAATAAAATAAAATAAAGGAATGCATTTCAAAGAGGAAGTGAAGAATAAAATGCAGATCAGAATTAAAAACTTTTTTCTGACTTCAATTGAAATCCATCCTGGAAGTTTCTGACCCTGCTGGATGCAGGGGGATTCTTCCAGCTTTTCTAGAGCTCCGATCAGGACCGCTGGATCGGACCAATGGGTGTTTGCTGCTGCCCAGGGGGGGCGGTGTCGGTGGGGAGGGGCTACATCAAGAAGACAGGAAGCAGGTGGCGCTGTCTGTCTTCTGGAGCTGCACAATGTCAAAGAAATTCGCAACAAAACATTTTTGTCGAGCACGTTCCACTGCAAAGGTGTGAGTTGGACTATCAGCAGCATTATTCAGCTTTGTCGCTGGCTCCACCTCCTCAACCTGTGAAATAAACCCACCAGTTTGAATCTTCAGTCTGACTCATTTGAACTGAGCCAGTTCAGATGAGTCACTGAGTGACTCTTCTTCTTCTCTCTCATCATCTTCTTCCACCTCCTCTTGTTGAGTTTGACGCAGTATATGTGCAGTTTTGCCATTGAGAGGCTCAGTCCTCCCGTACGGTCTGGTCCGGTTCTGTCTGGTTCAGTCCGGTCCGGTCCGGTTCAGTCCGGTTCAGTCCGGTTCCCTGCTGTTCCGGCTCATATGGAGCTAATTTTTTCCCCTGCCGTCTCGACGTTCCCGCTCCGGGCCGGCAGATGGTCCCGCATCAGCAGACTGACTGGAGTCGTCATGCGTGAGCGGAGCTCGCCTGCTCGCCCCTCGCAGGTTACGCAACCTTCGCACAATCACGTTCCGCTGACGCACAACTCGGGGCCTGTTCACCGTCGGCTGACCACCGCCGCCTTCTAATCTTCTGAGATCAGACTCAGACATGTGTGTGTGTGTGTGTGTGTGTGTGTGTGTGTGTTTTAACTTTCATTTGTGGGGGGTTATGAGAAGAAGAAAAATCATAAATTATTCACCTCCGTTCGGCTTTTATGTGCCAATCCTGAAACGCAGAGCGGCGGCAGCGGGAAGAAGCGTTCAGGCCGGTTTTTAATAGACACACAACACCCGCGTGTGTGTTTGCGACGCTAGCCTAAATGCGTCGCATTAAGTGGCAGCGCCGTCAAGCACAATTATGGAAATGGCTCAAGTCAGACGTGTGAGATGGAAGAAAGAAGAAGGAGAAGAAGGAGAAGAAGGAGAAGAAGGAGAAGCCATAAACCAAAACATTGTCATAAATTCCCGGCGGGACGTGGCGAGGAGGCCCTTGGAAATTTAATGTGCTACAATTACCATAGCGGCCATTAGCGATATTAGAGTGAAGCTTTACTGATGGCAGCCGCTGCTGATTGGAGCCGTAACTCAGCCGGATAACTGCTGTCACTTTAACACAGCCGTCCGCGCCGCCAACACGGCCCATTACCAAATACTGCTGCGGAATATACGGCCGCATTAGGATTGATGCCACTCTGCACCCCCCCCCACAACCCCCCACCCCACCCCCGACACACACACACACACAGACCCCTCCAACCCCCCGCCAGTCTAAGCACAGCTCAAGGTTGAGATGATGTGAATCCACTTCCTGGTTTCCCCAAGATTAAATGATTTCAATTATTAAATATCAATTAAAAAAAAAAAAATGTTGTTATCTTTGTTTTTTAAATACACCATCTGACAAACAAAATTCTGACAGCGTCACAAGTTCACCTGGCCTGAAGCTGATTGTTTCTGTCGTGTTCAGACTGGAGCTCGTCAAGACGGATGTGCGAGGATTTGGACACGCCTCCATCCAGCTGCAGTTTTCCTGTCCTGGCGGCAGCTTCCTGGTGGTTTTACTTGGATTTTTTTTTTGTTGGCTGTTGTTGTTGTTGTTGTTGTTGTTCCCATCACTTTTTCCTCAACATCTTCTCATTGGTTCAGTCCCGTCCGCCAGCGTTGCAGTCAAGACGGCACCGACCGAGACCAAGACATCATCAAGGCCAGAGAGCACCGAGACGGAGACCAGACCCAGGCTGAGTAGATCAAAGAAAAATAACAACAGAAAAAAATGAGCAGAATCTTTTTTAAATTCAAGTTTGCTTCTAAATTGAACAGCAACCTCTGTTTGCAGCAAGTAAAAATGCCTCAGCGTCCAAGACGAGGCCGAGACTGTTAAAAAGTGTTCTGGAGACCAAAACCAACCTCCAGCACAACAACACCAGCTGACAAGAATATTCAGAGGTTTTTTTTCTCAGAATTCCTTGGAAATTCTGCAATCTGGTTCGTTGAGGATTAAAAATAATAATAATAAAAAAAAGGCAGAAATTCACCCTACACGCTGTGCATGCATGTGTGTGGTTCTGTGTGTGTGTGTGTGTGACATCACCTCCCGAGCGCGGCTCCATTAATCCAGCCGGGAGCCGGAGAGCCTTTGATGAGCCGCCGAGAGCTCCTCAAGCCGGCGCTGCTCCTCCTCCGCAGGGAGTCGCAGGGAAATTAGAGAGGAGGCTCCTCGCTGAGGCGGCGGGTTAATGGGGCGCCGCCGCCAGTCGAGAGGACCCCCCCCCCCCCCGACACACACACACACACACACACACACCCCTCCTCAGCCAACCAGTGGTCCAATTACAACGGCCTCTCGCTTGCGTGGCACTCGGCAGGAGATGGAGATCCTCAGGAAAACCAAGTGGAGTTGTGACACAGTAATTGTGCGAGGTCTGCTGCTTACATCCCATAATGAGGCTGATGGTTTTGACTGGGTGGGGGGTCGTCCCTGAACCACCCCCGGCTGGTTTTCAAGCCTGGAAAGCAACACGGGCAGGATTGTGGATTCAGGAAGTTTCCACATCCGTCGTTGTTTCCGTCTCCTTCTAAAAACACTCGGGAGGTGCAGGAGAAAAGCAGGAAGGCTGTAAACACAGGGCTAAACCGGTTTGCAGCCAATCAGAGGGCAGCTCATGACTCAGCTCAAGCTGCTGCTGCTGCTGCTGCTGCTGAGCGTCCACCAGCTCCGTCCGTCCGTCCGTCCGTCCCAGCTGACACACATCACACATCATCTGGTCCCCGGCAGAGACCCGAGAAGGGCGAGGGTTTAAATATTCATGGCTCTCTGGCGCCTCCTGTCACTCCGCTGATCCCTCACACATGACATTCACGTCCGGCGCCCGCCCGCCCTCAATCACACTTGGCGGCGGCGGCGGCGCTGGGAGTTGTGGGACGTGGCCTTTCCAACCCCCCCCCCCAGCTGCTTGATGTCACCTCCTGCATCATCGTGTCAACGCTGCTGCAGGACTCCTGATCTCTCCGCTGATCTTCTGGGAGCTTCTTCCTGGTTTATGTTCCTGAGACTTGCAGGACTTCACCATCATCATCGTCATGATTTTTTTGTAATGAATTTTTTTTTTTTTTTTTCAAACACAGTCATGCTTCCTCGTCCTCGTCGCAGCTCTTCAGTCCAGTCAAGGCCGCCTTTTCAAAGCTGTGGCTTTAGTTCTTTCATCGCTCCGTCCTTCATCTGGAAGCCAATCTGCGCCGCCGCCGCTATCAAGGCTAAGCGCTAACGCCAGAACGAAAAGAGATTTTATTGTCTTGTGTGTTTTTTCCTCACATCGCAGCGGCTGAAAGCAGCGACGACGGAGGGAGAGATGAGGAATCGGTTTGTTTTGTGTCCTTCCTGGCGCCTCCGATTGAAGGATAGCACTGAGGCTAACGAATCAGCGCCACACAAACCAAGGCTTCAGGGTTGTTTTTTTCAGGGGGCTACAAAAAGAGAAAAAAAACATTCTGTTTCAATTCTGTTTTGCAAGTCATTGCAACACAATTTCGGAAAAAAAGAAAATTCTAATTAGGAGTTATCAGTGCTAATGGCTAACGAGTCTAGCGAAGCTAATTGCTAATGCAAAAGGGGACGTTTGGAGCAGATGACGAAAAAAAAAAAAAAGGTGGAATGAACACTATGGCGTCGTACTTCCTGAGGAAAAGAAGGAAAAACACTGCTTGCTGGAGGGTTGTCTTATGTTTTTTGTTTTTTTGCTGGCACCGCTGAGCCAGCAGGGGGCGTGGCTGCCTTGCCCCCTCCGCCTCCTCCCTCTCCACCTGCAGGTTGCAGGTTGCACGGCGGTGTTTGCGTAGCAGAGCCGCTTAATTCGTACTTTAATAAGACACAGATCAGCCTGCTAATCTCTGCTTGATGCAGCCGCATTTCAGAGATCATGATTATTGATTTTTGTTTTTCTCTCTGCGCCCTCGCGCTTTTCTTCACACATCCAGTTGGTAATCACCAAGAGGACAGAACTGCTTCTGCAGATGTTGCTCTTATAAAATGATAAATAAATAAGACCGTGTTCAAGCTAAAACAATCGATAGGCGGGGGGGAAAAAAAAGCATCATCCATGGAGGGGGATTCGCCGCTACTTCCTGTTTGCTGCTGATCTGGCTAAAGGGTGAAGTGGGTTTGTTTGTGGAAGTGGTGGTGGGGGGCTGGGGAGGGGGGCGAAAGAGAAGGAATCTGGTCATTATCTCCGGCCAGGCATTCCCGTCACGCCGCCGGGACCTGAGTGTTAATTGCCCCCAAGATTTTTGTCCAAACAGACACTTGGAGGCGCCGTCAGCGCCATCACACACACGTCCGCAAAAATCCTCCTGCTGGCTGCCGTCAGCACCACCCGGCGGCTCAGGCGGATTTCAGACTGGTCACGTTCCTCCGTGCTCCACAGCCTCATGTCGGCTTTGAATTCCCAGTGGCGGGAATCCGGGGATTGAAGGTCGTCCGGATTGTGGAGATCTTTCTCAGCAGCAACGACGGGAAGCCACAGTCACAGCGCAAAACTAACCAGATGTCAAACAGTAGAGTTGGAACAGCTGGGTTTTATTCCCCCATCCAAAGAAAAAAAAAAGATCAAAGAGGTGAGCTGTTCAAGATGGATGCGCTAATGTTGTCTCCGGGAGTTTACCCTCATCACATCCATTCCTTCCTTCTTTTTTTTTTTTTTTGGTTCCTGCAATGTCAGAAAGTCGTCATTAGTGCTCGTAAAAAATGTTGCAACTGTGCCTTTATTAATGTGCAATAAACGGCAAAAACAGGTTTGATTAAACTGTTTGCACTGCTCACCCGCAGGTGGGAGCCAGACGGAGGCGCTCGGCGTGCGACGGCACTCGATCACAAACAAGGAGCAGCAGGAATGTCACGTTGATTTATGGATGTCAAAATACACATTAATAAGTCGCGGCTCCGGTGGGATTCCCATCTTCAGCGTTCCGACACAGAGGAAGATTTCAACCCGGATGGCTTTAATAACATGCATGGATGCGTTTGCTGCTTTTTCCCTTCTTTCTTTTTCTTCTTCTACTTCTTCTTCTTCTTCTTCTGCTACTTATTTTGGAAGATGGAAAATTCCGGCGACTGCCCCGGCTGCTGCTGCCGCTGCTGCTGATGGGAGCCACCTAATGAACAAAAAAAATAAAAAATGCCTTCTGAGTCGGCTCCAAAATACTACGGATAATGTTCACCGGCTAACGATTTTCTTTTTTCCACCAACTTGTTCCCTGTTATTAATTAGATCAGCGGCGCGACGGGCAGTGAAAATTAATTTCGCCCCCCCCCTCCTTTTTCCACTTTGGAGAGCGACATTAGCATGATTCATTTGGGCGCCTGAGTGGAGGAAAGCGGCGGAATATGAGGAGCCGAATCAATTAGGAACGACGCGGGTGGGGGGAGGGGGGAGGGGGGGGGGGGAGGGGTTGGTGGGTGGAGGCGGGGTTGTGTGAGGCATAAACAAGTGTGAAATTAGCTGCAGTGGCGGCTAAGAGGCTGCGAGGGCGTCGTCTAGCGGGGGCGGGGGGTTGGGGGGGGGGCTCAGCGGGTCGAGAGGCTCTCAGGAGAGAGAACTTCTCTGTGATTGGCTATTGGCTGTTTTTATTTCAGTTGATTATTTGATTTTTCTTTTTTCTTCCACTCCTAAGAAACTAGAAAAACACGTCCAACCTCAACTTCTCCCACTGCTGGCTCCACGCCAAGATTTGGCCGAGGAAAAAGCCTAGAGGTCGAAACATGCTTTACGACCCAGAGAATTGCGCAAAACCTAAATATGGCAATAAAAACTGGCGATGGAATCAGCTCCTCTCAGATATGGCTGAAAGGTTTTGACGCTCTCATCCATATGGAGGGATATCGCAAAAGTGTCATGGAAACACTTTTTTCACGTTCACATAAGCCTAAACCATTTCACGTGACGCACGGGGTCACGTGACCAGTTCACCGACCAGTAAAAATGGTGCGTTATGATTGGACGGAGGAGAAGAGTGAATATTTTTAAAAATGGAACAACCAAAAGCAAACGTAATTCTCGTATAATCTCTTCCCGGGAGATTTTACGAGAATTCCGATTCATGCGCTTCACACCATTCACACCAGTGGAGCAACGCGGAAACCTAGCTAGCTGGCTAACCGGGGTCGAGCGGCGGCTTCCACTCGCTGACTTGATTCTTTCCGTCTTTTCTTTTTTTTTTTCATCCTCCCTGACAGGAAGTCACCAGAGGCCCCTCCAAATAAATCAGCCGGATTAAAAGAAACATATCCGTCACGTTCTTTTAATAGCCGGCGAGACGACGTTAGTGTTCGACGGGGGTGTCGTCGGGCGGGATTGATGGAGCGTCGGAGCCATTCGGCCGGGATTGATGGTCGTCCCGCTTGATTCCATCCTTCTCTGGATCCTTCGCTCCAAAGAATGTGGGGGGGGGCTCAGACTTCCTGTCAGCCGCCCTCCTCCTGATTGACGATTATTATTATTATTATTATTATTAGCTCGACAGCTTCCAGGGATCTTCAGCGAACTCCAATTTTTATTTTTCGCTGGTTCAATTGCCGGATAATATTCCATCTTGTGGTGTGTGTTGATGCATCAAAAGAGAGCCGGATTTTACTGACGGAGGCTTTGAGCTTCATCCACTGGTGGACCAACTGGAGCGTTGGGAACTTTGGAGAACCTGAGACGGGATTGGCCGGAAGCGAGCGGACCTCCATCCGTCCGTCCTCGTGAGTTGTCTTTTTTTCACTTCCGGTTCAGATTATAGAGCCGATGGAGCTTTCAAACCCGGATCAGGACGTCCAATAAAGTCCATGAGTCGTCCAATCACAGGAGAGTCTGTAGATCCGGAAACAGGAAGTGGAACAAACGGTTGTCCAGGGAGAAGGAAGGCGACGGTTGTGAAGGGCGTAACGGATCCGATAATGATCCGCAGAGGGAAATTAGACATCCGGGCGCCCCCGAACGCCCCCAGGACCCTCCTCCACCCCCACACAAAAAAAAAAAAAGCTCTGCAGACTGTCATGTTTTGGAGCATCAGGTTCTGCTCCAGCAGGCTTCGCCTCTCGGGAGTTACCGCCGTCCTCGGCGACCCATCAGCCTGAAATACGACCCCGGGGATGTTTGCTGGCGAGGCAGCCGAGCGCGACCGCCAGGATCCATCTGCCTCGCCGCCGCCACCCGGTGGCGACCTGACAGGGAAATGACAAGACGAGGCACCAAGACGGAGGACGGCAAAAAAGTTATTTCCTTCATTTCAGTCCGACTTCCTGTTTTCATTGCAATCGGCGGTAACGAGGGCCACGGAGCGGCCGAGATGGTGATCTGGGTTCCACACACACACAGACACACACACACACACACACACACACACCCGGCAGTGCTTCGAACCCAGCAGCTCCGCGGCGACTCGTCATTTCTCTCAAGTTCTGGTCGAGTTCGAGTCGACTCCATAATTCATGAGTTTATTTGCATGTTAATTAGCAAATAGACTGAGAGGAGTCGCACTGTTTAATGGCCAACAGGGGCTGAAAGGTCAGCTCAGTCAAGTGT
>CM020519.1:1640000-1727500 GCA_009823395.1 Thamnaconus septentrionalis
TCATCATCACCCCCTGCTGTTCACCAGGGTCACACTGCCGCCCTGCAGCCTGATTAGCATAGCGTAGCCCCTGGTGCTACGACACAGCGCGCGCTAGCAGCGGCGGCGGCGCATTAATCTCTCACTGTGGGGATAAACAGGAGTTTCTCGCCGCAGGCGGCCGGCGCGTCGATAAGAAACATTTGGCTCCGCCTCCAGTCGTCTGGACCCTGACTGAGATTTTATGAACAACTGAGGCCCAATAAGTTTCATTTCCCTCCTCCCTCCCTTCCCTTTTTATTTCACGGACAGCAGGCTAGCGGCAAAATTCACCATCAGACGGAGGTTAAAGAATATTAAAGACGTAATTATTGGAGAGAATGAGTTAAAAAAAAAAACAAACACAGAGATTCAAAAACACATTCACTACACACTGAGTTTGTTGCCAAGTCAAATATGTTTGGGTGAAAGTGAGCCGATAATATGAAGTCATTGACACTGAATCAATAAGGAAGACTGAAGTCAGTAAAGTCGAAACTTTGAAGGAACTGGGACAGTTAAAATAAATTCTGGATTTAAACTCGTTGGACTTAATAATAATAAAATAATAATAATAATAATAATAATAGATGAAAAAGAACAGATCCAGGTTTCCATGTTCACATCTTCAACTTCTGTCCCCGCCAATTTAGCCCTCTGTTTGCAGCCTGCGGCCAAAACTCACTGGTACCATCCACTCATATGGGGGCTTTTTGCCAGTGCAGACAGTAGCTCCGCCCCCTGGATCCACTAACTTCACAGCTGTGGTCACATGACCCGCACTCAGTCAGAATCCCTGACTGACTTCCTCCTGCCCGGCTCGCCACTTCCTGTCGGTGACCCTGGGCGGCGCCGTGGCAGCGACGGACCAGCAAACAAGTTGCGGACGCGGCAGGAAGCGGCTCGGCTCGGAACCGCTGACATTATCAGAGGGGAGTGACATTTATAATATCTGCAGAGCTCAGCGCCTCCGGAAGCGGCATTAGTGGACCATGAGGCCCCTCCCCCTCCTCCTCCTCCTCCTCCTCCTCCACCTCCACCTGCACCTCCGCCTCCTCCTTCCAGCCATGCACGGAAGCTGTGGAACCAATCTGGATGGAAACACCAGCAGAAGAAAGACAAACCTGCAGTGACTCCGTTTGTCCTGTTGGCGGCTTGGATTGAAATAGAATAAAGGCCAATCATCTTGATTGAGGCGCTTCCAATGAAAAAGTGTCCTGCATTGTTTCATCGGTGGGCGTCGACCGCCAGTCTGCAGAGTTTTATTAGCGCCTGTTTTGCCCTCCCGCCGCTTCACTTTGTTTAATTCGCTGGTGAGACTGGAAGCAGCCAGCCGAGCGCAGCTCGCAAATTAAAACAAGATGAGTTCTCAGGCCTCGTCTGCCAGTCCGGGGGAGTTTTTTTTCCAAGAGCCGGCAGCTAATTTGCTGCACCAGCGGCCGAACTGCAGCTGCAGGTCGTCAGGGCCCAACATTTTTCAATTTCTGCTTGGATGAAACACAACAGAGACCGGAATAAAAGCCAGTGACCAAAACAAAGCTGTGGAATCAGCCAGCGTGCCTCAGCGGCGCCCCCTGCTGGTGGGATCCCCTGACAACAGGTGTTCCCAAAAGCAAGTCTCCAGGTTTGGTTTGGCCGGTGACATCATCACGGTACAACGCTGGTGTGAACAGAGTGACCGACTGTCTGATTGGTGCAAAGCCGGAATGGCCTGGAATGTTCCTAGTCAGTCAAATCAAAGCCCAAATCAGGACGTTGGGCCAAGAAGAAGTGGACCAGAAGAAAATCTAGAGGCAGCCAGACTCACTGCTGCCCCCTACAGGAAGTACAGAGCCTCTCCAACGCCTCCTGGAGGAGGGCTGTGTTTCTATCGACGTGTGTTGGATTCTGACCCCTGGGGGCGTCGCTCTTCCTGGCTGCCGTTCAACGGCGGCGCCGCCACGGAGGGCGGAAGGAAGTGTTGTGTGTGTGTGTGTGTGTGTGTGTGTGTGTCGGAGGGGCCGAGGGGGGGGGGCAGACGGAGGCAGCTGCCGCAGCCTCGGGGTGACCGACAGGAAGGGAAGCAACATCTGTAGCGGCTGACAGGCCAATCAGGAACCAGCATCCCATTATCTCCCCCAGCAGGGGGCGTCGTGGCGGAACGTCTGGAGGAGGATCATCAGCCTTCATCATCATCATCATCAGCCGACATCATCATCATCATCATCATCAACATCAACAGCAGCAGCAGCAGCAGCTGGGAAGATTTTTAACCCTCCTCAAAAGTTTTTTCCTTCGCCACCATCATCATCATCATCATCATCATCACCATCATCATCACCACCATCATCATCTCCATCACCATCTTCATCAGCACCTTCATCACCACCTTCATTACCTTCATTATCATCATTATCATCATCACCATCTTCATCACCACCATCTTCATCATCACCTTCATCATCATCATCACCATCACTATAACTACCATCATCATCATCACCATCATCACCATCTCCATCACCATCTTCATCAGCACCTTCATCACCACCTTCATTACCTTCATCATCATCACCATCATCATCATCACCCCCATCACCATCATCATCATCACCACCATCATCATCACCATCATCATCACCACCATCACCACCATCTTCATCATCACCATCTTCATCATCATCACCACCATCACCATCACCATCATCATCATCACCATCATCATCATCATCATCACCATCATCATCATCATCATCATCATCATCATCATCATCATCACCATCATCACCATCACCATCATCATGAAAAGCCAAGAGTGAAAGCAGAATAATTCCAAGCGAATCATTTCAGACGGTGTTGAAGCAGCTGACGTGGACTGGGCTCTGATGATATTTCCCCTCACGCTGACAGACACCCACTCGTGCTGGAGTGGCGGCTGAGAGCCGGAAGCTAATTGCTAAATTGCGGCGCTGAACAAGTCGACACTTCAGAGGCTTCAGCTGGAGGAGCAGCAGAGCCGCCGCTGATCATCTCACACTTGACGTGATGGATGTGAGGAGGACGTCCGTCATAGATCTCTGCCTCGGTGGGCGTCATCTATTTTATTTTTATTTTTTTTAAAAAAACAATGTTCCTCCCAGCCACATGACTGATGGCAGGGCGAGGCGGACTAGCGTAGCGTGGGCCTCTCATTGGCTAGCAGGGCCGCGGCGTCAAGTTCCCCCCGACAAAGTGGGAAAGTGGGTAACTGATGACCTGCTGGTGTGGAAAATAAACTCCTGGAAGTTTATTCTGGGGTGGGAACAACTTCTGGCTACGTTAGCCTAGCCTAGCCTAGCCTAGCCTAGCCTAGCTGGGCATCAGAGCCTGATGTGAGGCTCTGCAGCTGAAGGCCATCAACAAACACGGATAGAAAAAAAAACAAGATTTTTTTTTTTCCTCCAGATTGAGGAAAAGGTGGCGGAGATGCACGACCCTGCCAGACGACTGCTGCTGCTGCTGCTGCTGCTGCAAGTTGAATTGATTTCTGCCAGGATGACTTGTGGATGTGTCACTTTCAAAGATGCACAGGAAGCCCCCCTCCACGCACACACACACACACACACACACACACGGAGGCTAATGTCCCCACAGGGAGGAGGAGGAGGAGGTGGAGGAGGAGGAGGAGGAGGAGGAGGAGGAGGTGTCAAGGTTAAACGCTCTCCTCCATCTTGTCAGGAAGAGCGAAGGATCTTTTTTTTTCCCCCCCTGGTGTCAGATGGTTCGAGAGCTCCGCCTCTCACTCCACCCACCCCCACCCCTCCAGCCATTATTTTTGGGTGGTGCGGTGGAGGATGACAGACCTTCACAGTTGAGTTGGAACAACAAGGAAGAAGTCGGAGCACAAAGAATTGAGAACAATGATAAAAAAATAAATACATGAATAAATGATGGAAATGTGGCCGAGTCGCCTCCGTCTCCACCCTCTGCCTCTTCCGCCGGTGCAGCTCCAGTGAGTCGCTCACGGCCTGCTGGGTTTTGTCCACTTGCTTCTCGGTGCTTTCAGTTTTTTTTTTTTTTGTTTTTTTTTCAGGCTGGTGCGAATCAGAGGATCAGAAACAGCTTTTTTTTTTTTTTTAACGTTCTTTTATCTCCGACAACGTGGATCAGCTGATGGTTCTGATTCTGATTCTGACGAGCAGCTGGACTGAACAGCCTGGGGCTCAGTCGGCCGTTTCTGAGGCAGGAGGTGGACGAGTGGATGGTTGGTGGGACAAAGGAGGAATTTGCTCTTTTGAAAATGCTCCTTATTCCGAAAATTTGCTGCAAAATTGAAACCGATTTTTTAAAAAAAAAAATAATAATAATAAAAAAAAAAAAAAATCAGGTTGCAGAAAACTTTGAAGTGGCGTCAATTCATTCAGTCTGTCGTCGGAAAAAAAAAGTTTTCCTCCGCAAATGCAAAATGAACCCGGGGAAGCTGATTGGCTCTCGGCCCCAGCAGCAGGAACTCATCAGTCTGTCCGTCACATTTAGTGCCGCGCCGACACTTTGCTGCCCGGCTGTCAGTTCAGCCTGCTAACGTCTCCCAGCAGACAGCGAATTAGCACTTTTCCACACCGGCGCCGCTTTTTATTCCCTCTCTTGACAAAGTGAAATATCTCCGTCGGCGCCGCCGGCGTCGATGACCAGTGGAAGTGAATCAGCAGGAATTATCGACTCCTGCAGGACGGAGCCAAGTGGACACACACACACACACACACACACACACACACACCACACGATATTGCTCGCCTCAGCTGGCTCACTGATGACAAAGTGATTTGACAAGCTGGACAGAAGGTGTGTGTGTGTGTGTGTGTGTGTGTGTGTGAGAGAGAGAGAAAGAAACTTGAGCTTCAGTAAAAGTTGAATTGTATTAAAATGAAAATGATCACAACAACAACAACAACAACAACAACAACAACACTCAAAGAGGAATCCCTGGAGGAGCTGAAGCTGAGTGTGAGGTCCAGACTGGACCGCTTGCAGATTGCAGGTCTGCAGGAGCAGCTCCAGGTCCTGGAGGAGCTGGGTCAGAAAAAAAACACCTCCGTTCCTTCCTTCTGCCCTCAGATCTTTGGGGGGTTTTTTTCTCTCTTCAGAAACACAACTCTGCCGCTTTCTGCGACACACAATCAACTGCAGCACACAGAAAACAGGTACGAGGCGAACCAGAAAAATCAAAAATTCACAAAACAAAACAAATCATCTTTTCACTCTCTGGGCCATAAATCAAACCCTGAGAGACCGGCACGGCGGGCCGCAGGTTATTTATTCCTGCGGCTTTGTCGCCGCCGTCGGCCTCCGTCCATCTTCAGGCTGAAGGAAAAGAAAAGAAAAAAAGAAAAAAAAAAAAAGAAAAAAAGCTTTTCTGCCGGAGCTCCATTCAGGCGGAACAAAGCCAACAAAGCGCTAATCATTCAGCGCCGCTCTTTAGCTCTTTAGCTCCAGATCCAGCGGGAGCTTCGTGTGCGCAATAAAAGAAATAGAGAAAAGAAAACGATCCTTGAAAAGAGCAAAAAAAAAAAAAAAAAAAAGTTGTGGGTGAGTCTGTGAAAAGGTCAAGGAGATGGATGAAGCCCAGATAAAATCCTGATGGGGCCGAAGCACAGCAGAGAAACCGGGGGCAACCCGACCACCGGCCACCTTTCAGGAATCTAAAATGCCGAGACACGCCCCCCCCCCACACACACACACACACACACATACATACACACAGAAGTCCTACAGGTGGTTTTACGTCTCCTCCTTAAAAAAATGCGGCGCAATTTTTTTTTTTTTCTGTCCACTTTGTTGAATAGTTAAAAAGTGGCCAGCAGGGGGCAGCGCAGAAGAGTTACAGCCTCACTTGTGAGCTCGAAGACATTCACGGACAGCCACGGACCGGAAGGTCCTGGTAAACCTTCACGTTATTGATGTGGTTTTGTTGCTAGCTTTTTCAACGCTAATCCCGGCCATGTTAGCTTGAACCAGCAGGTGGCGCCGCAGCGCTCGTGGCGGCTAGCGCTTAAAGTCGATGATTGGGAGTCGATGGTCGTCTTGGCTAATCCCCCACTGATCACACACACACACACACACACACACACCTGCTCGGCTGTGATACATCCTCCATCATAATAAAACAGCTCTGGTGTCTTGCTCTGTTGCATGCTGGGATTCCCCCCCTTGCCCCCCCCCCCCCCGGGCATGGCGGTGCAGATCCTTCACAGGCGTCCTGGAACATCTGTGAGCGTGGCTGCTGCCGCCGCCGCCGCCGCCACTCTCGATTAGCATTCTGCACAACAACGCAACAACAACAATAACCCCCCACTATCACACACACACACACACACACACACACACACACACAAATTCTCCATGTGAAGGAGTTAGCGTGGGCCGCTCGCAGCCTGCCCCCCCCGCCTGGCCGACTCTCCCGGGGGTCTCCGCTACCGTCTGCTAATGAATTCCGCTGCAGCTAATGGAATCGCACTTTAATGAGGTTTGCTGTTTTTTTAACGGCGGTAATTAACGAGATCTGAGGTCCGATCGCTGGCTCTTGGAGAAAACTCTTCCCACGCAAAAAAGAAAAAAACACAACAATGAGCGGCACAACAATGAAGGAAACCCCTGGTGACATCATCCATGACCCCTGACCCCGCACCCCCCCCACCTCGGTCCGGTCGTAAACGACGCTAATGGCCCCCCCGCCCACTAGAGGGTGGACGTGGAGTGGGCGGGGCCATTACTTGACACCTCCCACACGTGCAGCTTGATTGGGCTCGGAGCTCCACAGCGTGGACGTCCCGCTGGCTGACTGACTGATTGACTGACTGACTGGCTGACTGGCTGACTGACTGACTGGCTGACTGGCTGGCTGGCTGACTGACTGACTGACTGACTGACTGACGGGCTGGCTGGCTGACTGAATGACTGACTGACTGACTGACTGACTGGCTGACTGACTGACTGACTGACTGGCTGACTGATTGACTGACTGGCTGGCTGGCTGACTGACTGACTGACTGACTGACTGACTGACTGACTGACTGACTGGCTGACTGGCTGACTGACTGACTGACTGCTGTACCGTCAATCAATACAGCAGCACAGAATGAATGAGTGCTTACAGATCACAGACATTTATAGAAGAGACCAGCACAGGTTGTGTAGCAGTTCGATGTAGCGATGGCCGATAACGTTTGTCAAATCAAAAAATCAATATTTTTGGGGTCGACATTGCGATTTGTGTGACGTCGTGCACCGCGTGCCGACTGCGCTACAGGTGTCGGAAATCAGTCGCCGCAGCTGCAATCGATCATAGTATTGATAATTTAGAAAAAAAAAAAATAGCAATATAAATTGTTACTCTGACCAGCAATCAATATATATCAAGAAAAATATCGATACATGCACATCTCTAGTTCACTGGCAAGATCCGGAGAGGGCGGGAAGGAGAGCGAAAGAGCACTGCCATCTAAAATGTAGCAGCTTTCTTCTCTGCGTTCTCCAAAAATGACACACTTCACCCGTAAGTGGCGCTAAATTTGACCCATCTGTCTCCATCAGGAGGCTGAACGCAGCAGAACGAGCAGGAAAGAAAACGCAAATGGAGCGGAAAAACAAAAGGCGACAAACAGCGGCGGCGGAGCTGGGTGTGAAGTGTGTTGAGGAGGGAGGCGACGCACCGATACGCACCAGCACGGTGCACATTGAATCACGGCAGCCCCCGGTTTTCAGTTTGCAGTCAGGTGGAAAAACAAAGGCGACGGCGACCAGCGAGCACCTCGCGAGAACATCAAAACCTTTTAGTGACATTTGAGAGGTTTTCAAAGTTTAGCCGTTTCCATCAGCAGCTTTTATTGCCATATTTGGGTTTTGCGGAATTCTAGAGGTCATGGAAACGCAGCTAGCGACGGCGAGGTTCTCAAGGTCCAGGTTCTGAAGACGTTTTGGAAGATGGGCGTTCGAGACAATCTGGAATTTCCAGACATTCCTTCCTCACCTTTGACGCGTCGCTGCTCTCGGCGGATCAAATGGCGCTCGTTAGTTTTACAGGTGTTCCAACTGCGCCCCTGTGGCCTCCAGTCAGAGCAGCTTCCCGGAGCTTGAACAACATCAAAACATCTCCGTCTCGGTTCCTGGGACGAGAGGCAAAAAAAAAAAAAAGGAAAAGGAAGAAAGAACACAAGGAGAGCAGAAGGTCCAATAAATATTAGATTGCACCGACAGCCTCCCTCCAAACTGTTGTCATCACCGCCGGCTGTTAGCAGATGTCGGTACATCTTCAGTGATGTTACTTCAAACGGAAAACCGGAGATCCCCTGCACCCCCACGGTGTTTCTGTGGAGCACGTTAGCTCAGACTGACAACTAGCAATGCGATTCACGGACCGTCGCTGGCTAGCCACG
The DNA here is from genome assembly GCA_009823395.1 of Thamnaconus septentrionalis. Classification (NCBI taxonomy): domain Eukaryota; kingdom Metazoa; phylum Chordata; class Actinopteri; order Tetraodontiformes; family Monacanthidae; genus Thamnaconus; species Thamnaconus septentrionalis. Next base: position 1,648,409 of record CM020519.1, read on the forward strand.
GGGACTTAGCAAGATGCTAACGGTCTTGGATGGGAAATGATCGGACGCAGGTAAGATCTTTGGCGAGTGCAAGGTAGCTCTTAGCAAAAAAAATATATCTGGAAGTTCACTGCAAGTCAAAGCGCAGAATGTTTTGTACCTCCATCCTCCTCAAGGTGGCCTCTCACTGGACGAAATTTTACAAGAATGACGGCTTACGCACTTCACACCGTTCAATGGAAACACCTGCAAATCGCAATTGTACTTTGTCGAAATTTTACAAATATCACTTTTATATTGCGAAAAAAAATAAAAAAAACTCTGATGGAAAAGAGCTATTGAAGAACTTACTTTATTACATTGGAGTCCATCCTTGAAGGCGGAACGCCAACCAAATTAAAATGCAGGAGTGATTCTCCAAGTCCATCACCTTCACCTGCGCTAATCAGTGTGTCTCCCACTTTGCTTGATGCCAATCAGCTGCTAATTAGCATTAATGGAAGGAGCCGAAGACCACGGGGGTCGCATGTCACAAAGAAAAATGAGATGAAATGTTTGACAATCTGCATGATGGGAATAAATCAACAACACCTTCGCCAGAGCCTCACAGTTGCATCTCTGGGTGGCGGCAAAAATGATTCAACGCTAATATTAGCAAACATTTCCCAGTTTATATTAAGGCTCTTGGTTCTTGGTACGGGTTAAGCTGCTGCTTAATAAGAGACAAAAAAAAAGACATTTTAACATGTTTTTTTTTCTTTCATTTTTTTTAAACAGTCGTAACACAAAAAAAAAAATCATAAATGAAGTTCATTAAAAATGGAAATCTCACAGAGGATTAGTGAAGCAGAGCTGCTTTTTCGCTGGCGGGACTTTGCTGTGAAAATCCTCCCGCCCGCCGCTCGGGATCGACGCGCAAAAAAAAAAAGAAAAAAGACAGAAAGAAAGAAATGGTGTCGTTGCTAATTGCCCCGCAGTGCTTCCGTCCCTCGGCGTTGCTATCGGGCCGCCTCTCAGCTTCCGACAGGCTAATCTGAGCACGGTGTTAATCAATGCCACTTCCATTTCCATAACAAGTCAGGGTCTGTTTGCAAAGAGGATCTTCGCGTTTCACACGTTCACTGTGGCCCCGGCTGAGCCGTTGTCTCGGCGGCGGCGGCGGCGGCGGCAGCGGCGGCGGAGCTAAATTCAGAGAATTTTATTTTGAGGACCTGGAGTGAGAGGCGAAGGCACTATCGGAGAGTGAGACGCAGGCTGGTAATCCTCTTAAGGTGTAATAGAGGAAGGTATAGAGGCGTTTTCAAACGTCAGCGTCGAGAGGCTTCGACGCTGACGTTCGTCACACGAGTAGCGAAAGATAAGAGATGAAGATTAAAAAAAAGAAATAAAAAAAAATATCCCAAAAATCATTTCAAATGTATTATTGTGAGTTCAGGTCAATTTGAGGAAACAGTGAACAGCTGAGCAGCCACTAGCTGCGTCGCCCCCCACCCCCGACAGTTTTTCGCAAAATAAAAACGATATTTCTCAAATTCCGACAAAGTACAATTGCGATTTGCAGGCGTTTCCATTGAGCGGCGGGAAGCGCAAAGAGCCGGAATTCTCCTCGACGCTCCAGATTTCACCAGAATTACGTTTGCTGTTGTTTTGTTTGCGTTTGTTTGCTGTGAAAAATGGTTGTTGTATTTTTCTCTCTGATGACTTGTGAAAAAAAAATATTCCGTCTCCTCCTCCGTCCAATCACAACGCATTGTTTTCAGCGGTCAGTGAACTGGTCATGTGACCCCGTACGTCACATCTGCTGACGTGTCAATGTGAAAAAAAAAAAAGTGTTTCCATGACACTTTTGCGATATTCCTCAATATGGACACGTCTGGAAAAGCACCAGATGAGGGCGCCAAAACCTTTGAGCCATATTGGAGAGGTTTTCCCGTCACCAGGTTTTTATTGCCATATTTAGGTTTTGCGCAGTTCTAGCTTGCGGCTACACAGTTGGTTCCATATGGAAGATGTTCTTTATTCTTAATGAACTTATTCTTTGTTCTTTGATCCAACCACAGTTGCATCTCTACTTGCAACCACTGCAGGATATTTTAATCCCACATTGTTGGCCCAGCTGTGTTTTTTGTTTGTTTTGTTTTCCCTCCTGCACAACGTCAGGTGTGAACCCCCCCACCCCTCCTCCCCAGCCCACCCCCTCCCCAAACCCCAACCCGCTGCCTCGCATCCTGTCTGTTTCATGTAAAATTCATGCTTTGGAGGTCTGCTGTGTCATCAAAAATGCAGCGACCGGATCAAACGGAGAATCAAAAAAAGATTCAAAATCTGTTGTGGATGGCGATGGCTAACGTGCTAGCGCTAGCTTAGTGTTTGTGGTTGTCGATGGGAGAGTCAAGTCACGCAAGAGGGTCATTCTAAAAAAAAGAGAAAAGAGAAGTTTTCTGCTGACTGACTGGCTGGCTGACTGACTGACTGGCTGGCTGGCTGGCTGACTGACTGACTGACTGACTGACTGGCTGCTGGCTGACTGACTGGCTGACTGGTTGACTGACTGACTGACTGACTGACTGACTGACTGGCTGGCTGGCTGGCTGGCTGACTGACTGACTGGTTGGCTGACTGACTGACTGGCTGACTGGCTGACTGGCTGACTGACTGGTTGGCTGACTGGCTGACTGACTGACTGACTGGCTGGCTGACTGGTTGACTGACTGGTTGGCTGGCTGACTGGCTGACTGACTGACTGACTGACTGACTGGCTGGCTGACTGGCTGCTGACTGGCTGGCTGGTTGACTGACTGACTGACTGGTTGACTGACTGACTGACTGACTGACTGGCTGACTGGTTGACTGACTGGCTGGCTGACTGACTGGCTGACTGGTTGGCTGACTGACTGACTGGCTGACTGACTGGCTGACAGGTTGACTGGCTGACTAACTGACTGGTTGACTGACTGGCTGGCTGACTGACTGGCTGACTGGTTGACTGACTGGTTGGCTGACTGGTTGGCTGGCTGGCTGGCTGACTGACTGGTTGGCTGACTGACTGGCTGGCTGGCTGACTGACTGACTGACTGACTGACTGGTTGACTGACTGGCTGGCTGACTGACTGACTGACCGACTGGCTGACTGACTGGTTGGCTGACTGGCTGGCTGACTGGCTGACTGACTGACTGGTTGACTGACTGGCTGGCTGACTGACTGACTGACTGACTGACTGGCTGACTGACTGGTTGGCTGACTGGTTGACTGGCTGGCTGACTGACTGACTGGCTGACAGGTTGACTGGCTGGCTGACTGGTTGACTGACTGACTGACTGGTTGACTGACTGGTTGGCTGACTGGTTGACTGGCTGGCTGACTGGCTGGCTGACTGACTGACTGACTGACTGACTGACTGACTGGCTGACTGACTGGTTGACCGACTGGTTGGCTGACTGGCTGACTGGTTGACTGACTGGCTGGCTGACTGACTGACTGGCTGGTTGACTGGCTGGCTGACTGACTGGCTGACTGGCTGGTTGACTGGCTGGCTGACTGACTGACTGACTGACTGGCTGACTGGTTGACTGACTGGTTGGCTGGCTGGCTGGGGGAAACGTGATGGATGCAGCAGACCTCCATCCTCGGAGCTCCTCGCTCGTTCCATCTTCTGAGCGCCTGAACACACCATCGCTCCTCTGGACGCCTCCTCTCAGCCGCCGCCGCCGCCCGCCGCCACAGAGAGAAAAATCTTTAGTCCCAGAAAGATTCCTTCACAATGGCCCCCCCGAATCCTAAATCCCCTTAATGCCATCAATCCTACTTTTTGCTCATTCCACTTCATTGTCTCTTTATTTCGCCACTTTCCCGCATGGCCGGCCGTGATTGATTCGCCTCCGCAGGACGGCAGACAGCAAAGTTGGCGGCGGTTTCGGGAGGGGAAAGTGTTTGGGAGCGTCGCGCAAACTCTGACACAGACAAATGGGCCCCGGGGCCCGGACGCGATGACTTATTTGACTTGAGAAATGTGGCGGCGCCTTCCAGTTTTCCCCCGCATGGCGGCGGCGGCGGCAGCAGCGAGGAGGAAGAGCACGTCTGCTTCTCTCCGGACGGTTTCACCCAGCCGAAGTCGAGCGGCGGCCGACGCAGGCAGCATTTTTTGAAGTGACCAGCAGCAGGACCGACTGCTAATAGGAGACTTCCGGGACCTGATGGATCGAAAACCGTCTTCTTGGACCATCTAGCAGAAAGATCCATTTCACTGTTTGTAGTCTGGCGCCTCCTGCCAGGACAGATTATTGACGCAGATTATTCCCGGGAGCCACCAGTTTATTAATAATCCATGAACAATTAGATCCGATGTTAACCTGCCTGACCAGGTGTGACCACCCAGATGACAAAACGGTGATGCTAGTTAGCTTTACTAGCTTTCCATGACCTCTAGAATTGCGTAAAACCTAAATATGGCAATACAATTCTGTCTGTGGCTGACAGCAGGACAACAGGAAGTTTTTCATTCTTCTCATCACACTGTTTCTCAGGGTTTTAATGACTGAAGAAATATTGTTACTACTGCCCCCTTGTGGTTGGAGAGGAACTCACCTGGATGGTTGTGAAGTGCAGGTTGAAGAGCCGGAGCCTCAGTAACAATAATAATAATAATAATAATAATAATAGGAGAAGAAGAGAAGAAGAAGAAGAAGAAGAAGAAGAAGAAGAAGAAGAAGAAGAAGAAGAATGAAATCTTTCTGCTTCTGTGTGACTCCCTCAACCTTTCACTGAGTTTCCAAGCCAGTCTGACCTCCAGAAGAACAGAGGAGATCATTCAAGTGGGTCAGAGCTGCAGCTGAAGGTGCTAACGCTAACGAGCTGCTGGGACGGGGGGGAGGAGCTTATCTGTCGGGTTGAACAGAGGAAGCCAAGAGGCACACTAAATTCTTGAGTTTAAATTTAAAACAAAAAACAAAAAAGAGGGTGGAGGATTTGAGGGTGGAGAAAAAACAATCAAGCGGAGCTGCTGCTGGTGAACAGGTGGCTTCCAGCAGGAGGAGGAGCAGAGACAGCGCAGGGGGGCGGGGACTAGCAGGGGGCAGGGTGGAAGAGGAGGGGCAGGTAGAAGGTTGACAGACTAGCAATAAAAATCAGTAGCGTCTGTGAGTTCTTCAAGGTCAGCGGGGGAAAAAAAAAATTCACTTTGCAAGAAAACAACAGAGAAAATTAGAAAACGTTTCAATATTCAATCAATCCAATAAATGACCCAATAATATGGTCACTATAATACCTGGAATGACTGATATGTGAGTGCATAGGCAGAATAACTTGATACAGTTCTCCAGTCTTGTGAGAAGAATTTGCTGGTAAAAAAAAAAAAAAAAAAAAAAAGCGGCGCAGATGAGAACCATCCATTTGAATAATCCCCTCTCATCCGCTTGTTTTCTCCCCTCTCGGCTCTTCTTTTTTCCCCCCCTAATTTATGATGGAAGATCCTCCGCCTGTTTTCCCGCCTGTTGTGGCGAAGCTTCATCACAAATGAGGATAAACGCAGCAGTTTTAAAGGCGGCTCTTCGGGTTCCTCAGGTGCCGAAACAGGAGGATGGATTATCGCTGCTTTATATTCATCATCTGAGTTATGCAGGCGCTCGTGTCTTGGAAAAATATCCCATTTTCTTAAAAGGGAAAGAAAAAAAAATTCCAGTCGAGGCTGGATGAAGATGGATGAAGATGCTCCAACACTTTGTGTAAATTTGTCACGTCAGGACGCTGCTGATTGGTCCGTTCACACCGACTGCGAAGGAGAAACAGGCTTCATGATGCAGGGGATCCGAGAGTGGGAGGACAGCACCCCTGTCTGGCCAAACCGGGGCACTACAAGCAAACATCAACGGCTGATTTTTAAAGGACCCAGGTGAGAATTTTTAAACTCGCAACATATTTGTCTTATTTATTTGCTCTTTTGTGGCTTTATTAGTCCGTTGAATTTTAACTTTGGGTTTTTAGCTTCAAATCAAAACCAGTGAAACCACCAACGTTGTAGTAAAGTGAAGTAATTTAATTAGGTTATACATAAAAGGAGAGGGTTAAAATTCAGGGTGAGGACATCAACACTGTCTTGGCTATTACATCATCAGAAAGATATTATTTATTACCAAAAAAAACAAAACAAAACATCATAGCGTCATCAGTGTTTAAATTATTCCAGTGGATCTCAACAACAGTGTGATTGTTGCTGGTCGAAAAAAAAAAAAAACCACAATGTGTAAAGTTTCAGTCACTGGGCCGATAGACCAGCAAAGAACCAAAATGTCTGCAGAGGAGGCAGAAGGCAGAAACTAAAACTTCCGTGTACTAAAAGGTTTTAGTCATTCATTTTGTGGCGGACTGCTCCTTTAATCACCGTCGCTCAAACCCGACTTTGTGATGTGTTCGCTGCTCGTCGGCCCGGGCAGATTTGACGGGAGTGGTGTTTGTATTGGTGTTTAAAAAGCAGACGGTGATAAAACTAGGTAGACAGGAAGTGCAGCAACAACAACAACAAAAATCATCTGTGTCACTAAATTAAGTTATATGACGGAACAGTGATGTAGACGCACCACCATCCAAACTCCAAGTGTCTCATTTACAGTGCAGCAGGATTATTTCCTGGGAAGAACAGAAGCCAGCCAGCTAGCCAGCTAGCTAGCTAACTAACTAACTAGCTAGTTAGCGAGCGATGAACGGTCTAGTGCTATACAGTAAACAGTGAGGAGAAGACAAAAAAAAAACGCACCTGTTAAATACTAACCAAAATATTTAGTTTCTTACGGAGGCAAGAAGAAGAAATGCTAGAACGCTAGCCTGCCACTTTACTTCCTGGTGCTAATTTTTAGTGTTTCCTGCTTTTCTTTTTTTTTTTTTTTTTTTTTTTTTTTTTTAAAAACAACGGTCCGTGGACTTTTGTGTTTGTGGATTCGTTTGTTGTCTATACAAACATTGGGTTTTGTTTTGTTTTTTTTTGCAAGAAATTTTGTTAGTCAGCGGCTACCGTTTAGCCGCTCCCTCAAGAGGTCAAATCACTTGTTGCTTCACTCGCTCTTGACACAAATAACTTACATAACATAACCCACAAAACTTCCTTCCTTGAGGTCATCACTCGTCATCGTGCGTTTGGCGGAAAGAATGTGTGCAATGCGCAGCGTGCGAGGAGAACCGGTCGGTTGAGAACCACGACGGATGGCAGCACTTCTTCTTCTTCTTTCTTTTTTTTTCCTCCCTTTTGTCCCAGAGTCTCTCCAAACAGGGCCAACACGTCCTTCGAGCTCTGCAGGGAAGTGTTGCCATCCAGCCAAAAAAAGAAAAAAAAAAAGCGTCCTGGCCAAGCCGACCTGGCCGCTATCCTGATGAAAGGGTTCCTCAAAAAAAAAAAAAAAAAATCTTTCATTTGATCAAAACACATCGGCTTAAAAAAAACGGGAAAAAAAAAAAAAAACGGAGTGTGTTTTTAGTGTTCTTGGGATTTCGGACAACATAAGATGCTGGTAGTGGCTAGCGGCTAGGCTAGCAGCGGCTAGTAGCGGCTGGCGTCGTCGTAAGAGGTGGCGTCCTGGTCGAAGTAGTCCTCCAGCTTCCACTGCAGCGTTTCGAAGGTGGGCCGCTCCTGCTCGTTCTCCTTCCAGCACTCCGTCATGATGTCATAAATCACCTTTTGACAGGTGGGCGGGCAGGGCATCCGGTAGCCCTGCGGGATGCGCTGCACCACCTGGTAGTTGCTCATGGCTGCAGCGGGAGGAAGGGAAGAGCGGAGGACGGTTAGCAGCAGGAAGACGTGTAACCCGTGGTGTTTTTTTCTCTCTCTTCTCACTCACTCGGGTACGGCATCTGTCCGAAGGTCATGACCTCGTACAGCAGAATCCCGAAGGACCAGACGTCAGACTTGATGGAGAACCTGTTTTCGTGGATGGCCTCCGGAGCGGTCCACTTGACCGGGAACTTGGTTCCTTCTCGGGCTTCGTAGACGTTCTCGTTTTCTTTCTGGAGGCAAAAGTATACAGACCACAGACTGAAGCCCACAGGTGTTGGCCACGCCCCTCTGGCGCCACCTTGTTTCTGACTCCTTCCAAACACATGGAAGGCCCTGGAAAAACTGGCAGTTTTAGCGACAGGCTGTAAACAGAAGGCTAAATTTTTAGTTTTTCCTGGAATTGAACGTTTAAGGTTTAAGGCTGTAAAACTATCTCGTCTCTCATTGGCGGTTCCAAGGCCTCTGTAGGAGGAGATGCAATTATTCAACCCGGTCGCACCTCCATAATGACAACAGGGTTAAAAAAAAAAAAAAATCATTAAAAAAAAATGCCCTCAACAAGTCTCTGGATGCAACCGGCTTTACATTGACGTTGACTTAAACATTCACTGTGACAAGCAGGTGTATTTGGTGGTCAATTCTGTAGCGTCTGCCAACCCTGGACAACGACTGGGACGTGGATTAAGACCCACCATGAAGACCCGGGCCAGGCCAAAGTCGGCCACCTTGCAGATGTTGTTCTCGCCCACGAGGACGTTCCTGGCCGCCAGGTCCCGATGGATGTAGTTCTGCAGCTCCAGGTAGGCCATGCCGGCTGCCACCTGCGCCGCCATCTCGATTTGGTCGGAGAAACGCAGCGTGGAGCCTTTATCCTCTGGAAGGGAGGTCGAAAGTAAGAGGAGAAAAAAAAACCCAAAGAGTTGAGGAGTTGACACAGGACATGATGTTCCATTTCCATTCCTGCTCATTCATTTGGTCCAACCGTTATGCAACTAATGTTAATCCAATCTAATTTGACGTCATCAGGATTAACACACCCAGGTGGCCGACCAAGTGGCCCCCCAAAGTCTTTAAAAGGAAAAGGAAAAGGAAAAAAGTCAAAATTCAAAAATCAAACTGAACCTGACCTGTCAGAATAAAAGAGGTTAAAGCCTAAATATATCATAGAAATATATGTATACATGTAAACAATGTCTTTCCTGACATTGTGTCGCTACTGCCAACTTAGCAAAGCGCAATAAAAGAACCGGATGGTGATAAAAGTTATCTTGACCTCCTGGACCCTGGACCATGGGTGGGGCCCACACAGACTCACTCACTCTGGAGGTAGTCCAGCAGGCTGCCGTTGCTCATCAGCTCCGTCACGATGTAGATGGGCTCCTTCAGCGTGCACACGGCGTACAGCTGGATCAGCTTGGGGTGCCGCAGGCGCTTCATGATCTGGGCCTCCCGCAAGAAGTCGGCGGTGTCCATGGTTTCTGCAGAGGAGGTGGCAATCAGTCAGTCAATCAATCAATCAATCAATCGACTTTTATTTGTTCAGCATTAAATCACACTCAGGAGGAAACCCAATGAACCCTCCAGAGCAAGCAAGAAGCCACAGTAGCCATGGAAAAACTGCTCCGTGGGAAGAAACCTCGAGCAGATCCAGACCCCCAGAGGGCGCTCGTCTGCTTTGACCAGTTGGGGTGAAAAGGTCATACAACCCAGCCACCATCCCTTCAGCCCAACTCGGACTTTGGCCTACCGGGTTTTAGGGTCTTGACGGCCACCGTGGTGGTGTTGTTCCACAGACCCTCCCAGACGTCGCCAAACTGGCCCGAGCCCAACTTCTTCAACAGCTTGATGGAGCTGCGCTCGATCTCCCACTGGTCCACTGTGTTGTAGGACAGGCCGGCCGTCTGCGGAGCCTCCATCTAATGATAATAATTAGAATGACGATACATTTTATTCAATGCCACCTCTCAGGACACTTAAGGTACCGGACAGAAAGACAGTTACAATTGAAAAAAAAAGGGGCAGGACACATCGATACCATGAACAAAATGAAAACAGGATGGAGATTTGTAGCAGAACAGTGACAATCAGAGGGAATTGGCCCTCTGAAGGGAAGGACCAGGAACCAGGGACCAGGGACTAGGGACTAAGGACCAGGGACCAGGGACTAGGGACTAGGTACTAGGGACTAGTGACTAGGGACTAGGGATCAGGGACCAGGGACTAGGGACCAGGCACTAGAGACTAAGGACCAGGGACTGGGAACCAGGGACCAGGAACCAAGGACTAGTGACTAGGGACTAGGGATCAGGGACCAGGAACCAGGGACCAGGCACTAGAGACTAAGGACCAGGGACCAGGGACTAGGTACTAGGGACTAGGGACTAGGGATCAGGGACCAAGGACTAGAGACAAAGGACCAGGGACCAGGAACCAGGAACCAGGAACCAAGGATGAGAGACTAAGGACCAGGAACCAGGGACCAGGGACTAGGGACCAGGGACTGGGGACCAAGGACTAGGCATTAGGGACCAGGGACTAGGGACTGGGGACCAAGGACCGGGGACCAGGAACCAAGGACTAGAGACTAAAGACTAAAGACCAGGGACCAGGGATTAGTGACTAGGGACCAGGGACCCGAAACCAGGGACCAGGGACTAGGGACTATGGACCAGGCACTAGGGACTAGGGGACCAGGGACCGGGAACCAAGGACTAGAGACTAAGGACCAGGGACCAGGGACTAAGGGCCAGAAACCAGGAACCAAAGACTAGAGACTAAGGACCAGGGACCAGGGAGGGATCAGGAACTAGGGACTAGGTACTGGGGACCAGGGACCAGAAACCAGGAACCAAAGACTAGACCAGGGACTAGGAACCAGGGACTAGGCATTAGGGACCTGGGACCCGGGACCTGGGACTAGGTACCAGGGACCTGGGGAATCTCTTTAATTTATAGAAAAAGAAAAGAAAGGCGGCGGGCAGAGAACAGAAGCGGCAGTGAGAGTCTCACCCTGCGGCACGGTTCCCCCAGCCGCACGCAAAGCCCGTTGGCCTGGGTGCAGTAGTGCTCCACCAGCTCGGTGAGCGTGGCGAAGACCTTGGAGGACGACACGTAGTGGCGGCCGTCCTCCGTCTTCCTCAGCTTGTAGTGCTTGACCACCCCGTTGTCCAGCACTGGAGATACAGAGTGAGACAAAGTGGGCGGACGAGTCAAACCGTGAATGCAGACCGAGAATTCAAGGCTCGGTCCAAATCAGAACCAGAACCAGATTCAGGTTCCTTCTGAGGAGGAGCAGGCAGCGTGTGAGTACGAGTCGCCGAATGGCAGGGTGTTTTTCTTCAATTATGAACGAAATAAACCCGAAAATACTGGACACAAGTATTTTTTTTTTTTTTTTTTTTTAACCGCTTTTCTCTTCCTCCTCAGTCACACGGCAGCATTGTGCCACTGGTTCTTGGACGGATTATGATTCATGGTGAAATGGCTCTTTATAAGGAAGTGATTCCCTGAGGAAAACCTGCCCATTGTGACCAGAGGGAAGAGGTAAATATGCCAACCTGAGGTATGGTGATTAATGTCAGCTTGCTGTCTGTCCTTCAATGGATTTGTGTAAAACTAAATTGAATAAATAAATTCTTCTTCTTCTTCTTCTTCTCCGGTCTCACCTGAGAGCGAGAGTTCTCCTCGCTGGCTCTCACAGTCTCGGATGAGGAAGGCGCCGTTCCGGTTCCCCTCTGCCTGCAGCATCTTCTCCGCATCCAGCCGCTTGGTGTCGGGGAAATACCACCTGCAGACACAGGCGGAACAATTAAAGGATACACAAGCTAAACACTGCTCAGATAATAGATCACAATAGATCAGACTGGCACACCCACACACACACACAGACACACACGTCAGAGTTCCTTCCGCTATCACTGTTACAGCCGGACGCCTATAAATCACTTAGGCCCTGCAATAATCTGCAAATTATCAGACAATCATACAAATGCAGGTCAGGTCCACGAGGACAGCGTGCATGATCATTAAACCAATCACAGGTGAGCTGGAGCCAAACTTATTATATAACACCTGATAAGAATAAAGAATACTTTGGGGTTCGACAGATTTGTCATTCAAGCTTCAAGCCGGTTGGATGTTTCTCTAAGTCTTTGCCGACGGCTCTGCCGACGACTTCCTGTCAACTTCCTGGAAAGCTTTCCTGCCTGATAAAAAGTCACAAAAGTTTGCTGCTGTGTTTTTTTTTTTGCAATCCTCCGACGGCGAGGCCACCCTGTGACTACCGACTGCTGCTGCTCCTCCAGTCCACCGTGATGTCAACAATGGCTGCAGTCATCAGGGGAACGGAGGCTACTCCCCGACGGCCAAACAGGAAAAACCAGAGTACAGCTGGGAGGAAGCGGCCTCGGCCTGCCGGGGTTTTACGCAACCTCTGAAAGCATCGCAAAAAATGATTCAGACTGTGGCTTTCTCGAAATAATAATAAGAATAATGCTAGGACGTGTGTTTTTTTTTTTAAAGGTGGATGAGGCCCAAATGGCTTCTGGCACCTCCATCCGGATGTGGGGAGGGCTGCTGAGACAACACTTTTCACCAAACACACACAGACCCCAATAAATGTCAATCACTCCATTCGATTGTAATGGCCGAGAGCCTAACCTGTGATAGGACCATGACATCATACAGTGTCCTGAGGTTAAATATTGATACCCACTGTGGTTTTGTTCAATAAAATTCCTTTTTTTTTTTTTTTTTTTTTTTAAAGGGGAATTGCCATCATCAGGAAGAGACATTTTAAAACACTTGCTGCTTTAGAACGTGTCCTCTGCATAATTATTAACCCAGTCTGCACTTCCTTCTGCTGCCATATAATTATTAACCTCAAACAAACAAGTCCAGCCTGACATTACTCCACCTTTGTGACCATTTTTGCCTCTAAGACACCACATGTAAAACATTCCTGGACGACACAAACAAAACAAAACAAAACAAACCTCCAATGGGTGTTGACATTTAGAAACACAACATGATGCTTACGACTCCGAGTGGATGCTCTCCACGGGCTCCACATAATTGGCCGGGATGTATCCGCGTTTATCCTTTGACACGCCGGTCAGGGCTCTCGCGAGCCACCAGTCCCCGTTGCTCTTGTCCAGGGCCTCCAGGGTGTCGCCGGTGTTGAAGCTCAGGTCCTCGCTGGTCCGGGCGGCATAGTCGTACTGGGCCACGTAGTAGACCCCGGGTCTGTTGGGCGGCAGCGGCGGCAGCTCCCTGAAGGACTTGAACCTGGCCGGCTCGACGGCACGGACATTCTGGATGACGATATCCGTTTTGGCCACGGTCCGGCCCCTCGGTTCCTCGGTGGGTTTCTTGAGACACTCGCGGAACCTCGACCAGCACGACGAAAAGCACTCACGGATCTCCATCGTTGGATCGCGAAGTCCTTCAACAATCACTGCCAAACATCTCCGCTCGGAGGTGAGTGTGAGGAAACAGGTGAGCCGCAGGTGAGGCGCTCTCCTCGCGCATGATCCCGCAGCGACGATCCGGACGGAGGGAACTCTCAGGAGACTCTGATCGGCGGCACTGTGACGTCTCCGCCTGCTAGGGTTTCGGTTCATGGTTCACTTGCCCATTGCGCCAATCACACGCACCTGTCCAGGAATGGGGAGCGGCCCAGACACTGCCACGGTCCGTGGCTCCAGGCTCCCCCTGGTGGCCACAGTGGAGTTTGTGCCGAGTCGAGTTTTATATGCGTTGTTATTTAATCGCTACGCTATACAGTTGTTCACTATACGATACTATACTATACTATACTTAGTTTCCCAAATTAGATAGAACATATATTCTATTCTATTATATTCTATTCTACGTTGTCAGTATACTGAACAGTTTTTGTCTTCTAATTATCTAGCTATATCTTTATCTAACTATCTATAAATATCAGTATTGCGTTTTCCCTCATGTGTTTATGAATGTTTAGATATTTAGCATAAATATGCATGACATGCATGTTCGTCCTGTTTATATGTCTGGAATTTTTCTTGTAACTTCATTAACTGGGGAAAACACATCATTGCCGTAGACCAGGAGCAACCTTTTTGAACCTGAGAGCTACTTCATTATCATCATCATCAGATGAAGGACAACCAGTTTGCTTCGCTATCCTGAGATAGCAAACTTTCTCAGTCACATATTATTATTATTGATACTATATCTATGTGGAGACACCGGTCACGTGAAAGAGTTCTCAATAAATATCAACAATGACTCGACAAGGTTGGATAAAAAATTAAGTTTAGACACAGCTCAACGAGTTGTGCTATTTTTCGAAGAGGCCTGGCAAAGAAAAGTTATTTTGGCGTTTGGAAATTCCTCGTGGAGGCGGTCGGAACGGTCTAATAACAGGCAGCACGATCAAGAAGAAGTAACGTCAGGCGTCGATTCACCTTTGGCCAATCACGAGAAAGCGGGGGCGTTTCCTTTGGCCACCAGCCAATCACACTGGGCGGCATTACCTCGGCTTCGCCGGTGTCCGGCTCGCGCGAAAACCACACGGCCAATCACACGGGTCCGTCCGGAGCGTGGGCAAGCTGTCATTCATCACCGACCGAAAGAAAAAAAATACTAATAAATAAAAAAATATTTTCTCAGACGCGGCTGTTGGTGGCAGCCGTGCCCCGGAGTGCCTTAAGGGTGACAGCCGGACTCGCAGAGGGCAGCACGGGCTCGGGTCGCCGCTCTCTCACGGTGGTTAGCTTAGCGGCTAGCTTGGCTAGCAGCAGCGTTAGCCGAGCGAGCCGAGCGCGTTCACACGGCGCAGCCCCGCCGCCGTCACGCCGTGGTGACATTGACACAACAGCAGCAGCAGCAGCAGCGGTGTGTTGTGTCGTGCACATGTGTGTACAGTGACGGGGTCTCCGCGGCTTCCGGCGCGCTTCCTCCTCCTCCTCCTCCTCCTCCTCCTCCGCCGCTGCCGCCGTCTTCTCTCCGTCCCCCTCCCCCGGAACTTGAGGCACCATGAGCGAATACTTAAGCCTGGCGGACTGCGATGTGATCGGGTTCGACCTGGACCACACGCTCTGCCGCTACCATCTGAAGGAGACCTCCAGGGTGAGTGTGCGCGCGACTGTGTGTGTGTGTGTGTGTCTATGCGTGTGCGGTCTACACAAATCGCAGCCTTCGATCCGCAGCTCATTCGGATGTAAAAATAGCCCGTCGATACGCTCCAGTGGATGGTGTTGACGGGGAACATCACCCACCGGTGGTCGCGACTCGCTCCCCCGGCAGCGGGGCTCTTTTGCCCGGGTGGGAGACGATGCTGCAGTCGCTCTCGGTGCGTGACTCACAGGTTGGAACGTCGGCGATGAGGATGAGGAGGATGATGATGATGATGATGATGATGGTGGTGGTTTCACGTCCATACATCCTCCATCCGAGGCCCGTCGACCGCAGCATCCTCTCTCACCACAACGCGTTTGATGCTTTCAGGGGCCTCTCGGGTGACAAATCGTGACATGATTGTTTACCCTCAGCCTGAGTGTGTCATGCGTGTACACAATGAAAACCCCATTTTGCCAGGCAACTTGGCAGATGGAATAACAGAAACTGAAAGAAACCGTCTTGACAGAGTGTCCTCTCAAAGGATGTGGAGGATGTTGTTTACATCGCATTCGGCAGCTGTTGGGAAAGTCTTTTTTCAAAATACGAAAAGTCATCTACGCCACAGACACACACTGACACGGATATGTGAATAATTTGTGTATATATTTTATTTCCTTTTTTTTTTATTCTCTCTTTGCACTCTTGAATTATTTTTTTGCACTGTACATGCTGCTAAAACGAGGCAAATTTCCCCAATGTGAGATAAATAAAGGCATTCTTATTCTTATATAAAGAGGAGAGAGGTGAAAATTGTATGTGCAAAAGGTGATACATACAAGTTGTTTTTTTTTTGTACATATATATATATAAAAAACTTGTTAGATGTTGAATCAGCTGGTGATTGTTTGGCCAAATTGCCAGAGTGTTTTCATGTCTAACTCTAACTTCCACATTCCATACCTTAACCATTACACCTGCACCTCCCCAGCTGATCTACGAGAGCTTCGCCAGGTACCTGGTGGAGCACAGAGGCTACGACAAGGACCTGCTGAACCTGACGCCGGCTACCTGGGATTTCTGGTGAGTTGTCATCATCGTCATCATCCCACCCAGCGCTGTGATGCTATCTGCTAGGAGGACTTTATTGGGTAGTTATTACTCATTTATTACCGAGCCCAGACCTGAAATGTCGTCTCCAACTTCCCTTGGGTGTCCAGTTTCAAGGGTCTGGTGGTCGACCTGGAGGAAGGGAACCTGGTGAAGCTGGCCGAAGATGGCACCGTGCTACGGTAGGATGATTGGACCTGCTTTAAAAAACCCAAAAACACACTCTACGGCTGCTGTGTCAACTTTGCCACTGCTGTCGCCGGTTTGTTCAGAGCAACGCATGGCTCCAATGAGCTCAGCGCAGAAGAGATCATCAAACACTACGGCCCCAAAAGGGAGTGGAAGCACTTTAACAGCCTCAATACCTCCTTCACCAGATCTGGTAGGATGTTTGTTTTTTTTTGTTTTTTTTTAATGATGTTCTTTCAGTTTTGTATTTATTTATTTATTTATTTTTTGAGTGTATTCGTCCTCTGTTGACCACCTTTGTTTTGGTCCCGACAGCAAAATACTACTTCTATGACAACTACTTTGACCTGCCGGGGGCGCTACTGTGTGGAAGAGTTGTTGACATGTTAAACAAGGTAGTATTATATTTCCAGTCCGTGTCTCTCATTTGTTTGGAATTTCATAAAAATTTTTTTCCCACTTTTGGGATATTAAAATCATTTTTTTTGTGTGTGTGTGTGTGAGTAAAGCGGGGAAATGAGGTGAACTCGGACTTCTGGAAAGACATGCTGGCAGCCATTGACCACAATTACAACACATCGGCCTTCAAAGGTACGTTTTTGTTATTATTATTTTTTATTAGAAAGCTGCAGTTTCGTTTGTAGCTTGTATTCAATGTGTTTTCTTCTTGGGATATTTCATGGAAAGGGTGAAAAACATATATTGCACATTACGTTTCTTTTTCAAAGTAGAAGTTTTATTCTGTGTTTTGGTCGGAAAGTGGTACGTCATTTAAAACATCTGATGAGACATTGATTTAAAAAAAAAAAAAGAAAGAAAGAAAAAAGCAAAGCTGTTTGAATTTCTTACTCTGTGTCGTTCCCTTTTGATCACAGTGCTTGTGGGAATGTGCAGATCTCTGATAAGATATGGTACAACAGTTTAGCGTGTCTCTTGAATGCATATTACAGGAAAATCAACAGATACGTAAAAAAAAAAAAAAAAAAAAAAAAAAAACAAACACAAAAAATAAAAGACATGCTGTAAATGTTACAGGCAGTTGTAAAGCACCACGTATATCTTCCAATCTTATTTTTCCTTTTTCGTTTGAAATGCAAAGGCAAAAACCTGTATGACCCCGATATTTATTCATAAAAACGATTTAGCAGATATTTGCCCTTTTTTGATCATATTTTAAACCGTAAATGAGGCAGTTAGACATGTGGAATACTACTTTTTTTCCATCTCAACCAGGAGAGTTCTCTTTTAACTAGTTCAATTTTTTTTTTGACTATTTCAATGTTTTATTGGGTTTTTTTGAGGTTTTACTTGGATTTATTAAATCACGTTGAGGCAATCAGGAACCCAGAGAAAGCGCAGTGAACATTGTCAGCTGCAAAGATGCCGTTGCTCTCCTCGTCAGGGACCTGGACGTAAACTCTGTCGCCTTGTTGCAGCATGAGAACAGCGCTGCCTGACATCTGATCCAGGAAGCCCTTGTTGTACTCGTCGTAGGTGAAAACAACGGGATCCTCGTTTCTGTACAGGGCCACCAGTGCGTTGGCGCCGTTGACGTGCACATGATAACTGAAATAATAGAGACCTGGGACCTGGCAGTTGAACACGCCGCTGCTTTCATCGTAATGGCTCTCTCCATTGTACAGAACCTGGTTGAAGTGAACGGGGGTTCCAGCGTCAGGGTAGGCGCGGGTCAGCACGGCGCTGAAAGCAGACATGGGGGCTTTCAGCATTTCGTGAGGCATCTCGACCTCATGGGACTTGATGGGCATGCTCTTTTCATGGTGGTACACAACCTCTCCTGGTTGGCCAGGTGGACCAGGTGGACCAGCAGGCCCAGGGAGACCATCGTGGCCTTTGGGGCCAGTTACTCCAGGTGGACCCATTGGGCCGGAAATTCCTTTAGCTGTGAAGCCAGCTGGACCAGGTGGGCCAGGGAGACCTGAGTGGCCCTTAAGCCCTTGGGGTCCTGATGGACCAGGGGCACCAGATGGTCCTGATGGTCCTGGCCTTCCGTTCTCACCACTTTTTCCTGGTGCTCCTGGGAGGCCATCGTGTCCTTTTGGTCCTGGGGAACCATTTGACCCTGGAATGCCAGGGGCACCTGTATGGCCCTGTGCACCCTTCTGACCCTGAGCACCGTATTGACCTGGGGCACCTGGAGGACCTGTTGCACCAGGAGTACCTGATTTTCCACTGTAGCCTTGAGCTCCCTGCTCACCCTTAGCTCCTCTGGATCCGGGTGCGCCAACCATGCCAACATCACCCTTTGGTCCTACAGGGCCGAGTTCACCTGGGAATCCTCTTGCCCCCTGGGGACCAGCTGGTCCAATAGGTCCAGTGGCACCTGGTGCACCAGTGAAACCGACGTGACCTGGCTCACCTTTCTGACCAGTGGTTCCTGGACTACCAGGGGACCCTCTGCTACCTGGGATTCCAGGTTCACCTGATTTTCCAACTCCTGGCATGCCAGGTGATCCCGGTTGTCCAGAATGACCTTGTGGACCTTTAGGTCCCACAGCTCCAGGCAATCCTGGACTACCATTCTGACCTGGTTTTCCTGATGCACCGATGCCTGGAGCCCCTGTGTGACCCTTTGGCCCTGTCATGCCCATTGGGCCGGGACTGCCATCTCTTCCTGGGGAACCAGATTTGCCAGGCTCTCCCGGGTAGCCAGTGGCACCAGGTTTGCCAACTCCAGATTTTCCTGGAATACCAGGGGCGCCCATGGGTCCCATTGGCCCTTGTG
This sequence comes from Thamnaconus septentrionalis, assembly GCA_009823395.1. Classification (NCBI taxonomy): domain Eukaryota; kingdom Metazoa; phylum Chordata; class Actinopteri; order Tetraodontiformes; family Monacanthidae; genus Thamnaconus; species Thamnaconus septentrionalis. The sequence goes on from CM020519.1 coordinate 1,667,294, forward strand.
ATCCGTGAGCCCCGGGAATTCCAACGCCTCTCTCTCCTTTGCTGCCAGGGAGACCAGGGACACCAGGATGTCCCTTCAAGCCAGGCTCTCCTCTGGGTCCCATTGCCCCAGTGTATCCAACAGGTCCAGGTTTTCCAGCGGAAGAAAGTCCAGCAGGTCCAGGTGACCCAGGCGTACCAGGTGCACCTCTGGGACCCATTTGTCCAGTAGCACCAGTTGCTCCTCTGTCACCTGGGATGCCAGGGACACCTGGTTTCCCAGGGCCACCGGGGGTACCCGGTTTGCCTGCATGAGTGGCGCCAGGGGCTCCGGGAGCTCCTCGTGGGCCTTGTTGTCCAGCATACCCTACACCGGGTTTCCCAGGAGGTCCCGGTGGTCCCATTGGCCCTGGGGCACCTGGAGCACCTGGAGCACCAGGATGACCTGTCTCACCTTTAACAGCTGGAGAGGAAATAAAGAGGGATACATTTACTGTCCGTCCATCCTGTATAATTATTAGCTCTGCATTGAATGGATACTGCTTGGAATTATATTTTCCTGCTCCAAAATGCAGATCGCAAATACATCCTCATCATATGATCCCAATCTCTAAACAACGATTAGGTCTACAGTCAAGTCACTGTTTCGTTTGTAAGCATTAGTCTAGACATTCTTCTACTTGTCCACCTCTGCACGGGAGGACCAGAACATCTTTGACTTGCCTTTATTTATTTATTTTACGAGATGCAAGAAGACTATTCTAAACTATCTTGACCGACGACGTATGACCAGTGGTTTGAGTTGGTTTTCACACTGAGCTTTTACGAGCTGGCATTGGGCCCAAACGTTGCAGAACCTTGTGCACCTGAATTAAGTTTGCCTGCACTTCACACGCAAACCTTTAATTTGGCGAGTTGACCTTGACTGTGAAGATATAGTTAGTGGTCAGCAGGTTATCTACATCATCTTTATGCATTTCCTACCACACCGTGCAAAGTTAGAGGGCAGGGGTGAAATGAGTGCATGCACATTTGCTAAATTGGTTTAAAAGTGTGTCATTTTGCTGGATGTTATTACTCACCGCTCTATTTTTAACTCTGGAGGCCACGTAACATTAGAAACTGTCCAATCAAGCTAACATGAGCCCCCAGACCCTCCTTATATATAAAACTGTCCTGACTCTAGTGACAGCAGAAGAGTTCTTAAAAACTGATGGTTAAATGGATTGAACACAATTACAAAAAAAAAAAAAAAAAATTGTGTGCAATTAAAATGGCTTAATTGATTTATTTCTCAACTTTTGTTCAAGTAGCCGTGAGATTGACTGATAAACTGTCAACCGGCCCTTCAGCTGGGCCACCCTGGAAGAATTACCGACACCACTTTTCTTTTGAACACTGCCACTTCCAAGAGAGACCGCAGCCTTCGCGCCCAATATTGTTGACCTCTCTCTTCCAAGTGTTTATTGTGGCTTCGGAAGTGTTTTGGCTGGCCCTTATGTTTAAACCACACAAAGGCGTTCCCCAAGTCCCACGTGTATTTATGCCAGAAACTGGACTGTGGTTGGCTGGAGCGCCACTCAATCGCGTTGGATGATGATGATGATGATGATGATGGTAGCTCACAACTAGTAAACACTCCAGTGCATCTCGCCCAATTTCTGCATGGTGACCCGCCTCCAAGCTGAAGCAGTGACCCTGTCAAGGACCCCGTCAAGAGTGCAAGAGAAAGCATTTCTCAAAGCGAGACTTCTAGAAATGTGTGATTTATTTCACAGTTGGTTCTTGTCTGTGTTGTTTCTTTTATTTTGTTTTTCCTCTTTCCTCTAATTATGTCTTGTCTGTGGATTTTAATGCCACAAAGGCGTCAGCTGGGGCGTGCCTGCCGCTCGATGACTGCATCGGTTGTAGAAATGAAATAAATTTGGACTTTTCTTGGTTTGACTTCTTCCTTTTGTTTCTTCTCTCCTGAGCCACGATTTCAAACCATATCTGAGAACTCTGAGACGCTTGTGAACCAGCAAAGCAAAATCTCAAGTTGAGATGGCGGTAATTCTAATGGTCATCATTGTCATCGCCACAAAAGTTTGTGGTGGTGCCTAGCATTGCGTCTTTTCTGGACGCTAGAATGGAATTGGAAAATGTCTGCAGCTTTAGACGGTAAGGTCACAGATCATCAAGGGTTACGAAAACCTTTTTTTTTTTAAAGCCCCATTAAAATCAAATAAACTGAATCTTCTGCCTTCACGAGTGATGTCTTTGATGTCTTTTAAAACTATTTGAGAGCTTGCCAAGTTTTGAAGCGAAGTGTTTCCCAGGTAGGAACCGAGCAATTACTCTGTAGACATTTGCAGCAGCACCAGTTTAGACCCAATTCCTGCCCAAAGAGTTGGAACCACGTGCCGCCGGGTAGTAGCAGTAGCAGTAGCAGTAGCGGCTGTAGTAGGGGAATATTAGTGGTGGGTCGGGGGTTTACTCACGTTGGCTCTTGACGGGATAGACGCCCTTGGCCACTTTGCGGTAGTACCTGTCGGCCGTGGCCCCGGCCAGGGCCAGGAGGACCAGGAGGATGCTCGCTACCCTCAGGTCCATCTTGTGAAGCTGAACCTGAAACGACACCAAGTCCATTCATGAGAACAAGCAACGGAGCCGTGGTGGGACCTTGGACTTTTCCTGATGCAGGAAACTACTGCAGGAGGATTCCTTGTTGGGATGCAGAATCTGTGAGCCTGTCTTGTGAAAATAACCGTAGGGGAAGGAAAACAAAACACCTGCAGATTTAATCTGACAAGGCAGCGGGGAAAGCGGGCTGCACATTGGTCATAGCCTCTTTGCCAAGAAGCGGTTGTCAACAGCACGCTGGCTGATATTTACATGGAAAAAAACAAAACAAAAGCAATCTTACCGGTGAGGTTTAATGTTCTGAAGAACCTGGGTCTTGTCTTCTGTGCAGTTTTATATCCTTTTTCTGTGAAGGGCTGCTGCTGTGGGTCCCAGTGGCAGCGCCTGCTCCTGCTCCCTGGGCTTGCAGAGTCCCGGGGTATTTATACTGTGCAAAGGACTCCGCAGTCCCACCGAGCACCCACCACGCCTGGACGGCCCCGCCCCTCCTGTGACGTCACGGCTTAATGATGGGTGTCATGTCCTCAGGAGATTTGTGACTTCAGGGTGACACGGCACCTTCTCCTGGCACCCCCGGCCCCCTTGATGTGGATCTGGTTCTGGTCCTTGATTCATCTGCAAGTCTCCCGCTCAGAGTCCATCCATGGGACATCTCCATGCTGCCGATTGGTTCTGGTGGTGCATGTGCACTCGCGTGTGGTCGTGATGTGCAAGCAACCGGTTTTTCTGTTGTTGTTTTTTTTTCACTTCTCACTTTGCTTTTTATAACTTCACAAACACAACTTTTTTTTTTTCCGCCTTTTTAATTTGCAGCTAAAAACATCATGCTATTGACTGAGAAGGTTGTTAAAGGATGTTTTGTTTTTCCGACTGTCTGAGCGGGGCAGACGCACCACATGTCTTTTTTTTTTTTTTTTTTTTTTTAGTTTGAAACGGCTGGAAAGTTTGCGTTCAGTCGAGGCAGCAGACATCTGTGTGTTTGCCTGCTAATTTAGACACAGTTGCCGACTAAACACCGGCTTCACTCGTCATGTTTTCATATCAAACCTGTTATAACCAAGACGTACTTACATCTTTAAATAATTTGTGTGGTTGTCCTTGTTTTGTTTAGTTTTTTTTCCCCTACACACGCTGGTGTCTCAGTGTGTCCGTTTGAGAGAGACCCGCAGTGCAGCTTTTGCGACACCAGGGGTCAGCATTTGGAGACGGACGTCTTTGTTGTGGGACATGCAGCCACATATGTGTGTGCGTGTCATCAGAAAGTTCCACTGAGGTCCCCTGTCAGCCTGTGGCTATTCGCTGTATTAGAGAAAGATAGAATGAAAGGAAGGTAGGTAGGAAGGAAGGTAGGAAGGAAGAGGAAGGTAGGAAGAAAGGAAGGTAGGAAGGAAGAAAGAAAGGTAGGAAGGAAGGAAGGAAGGTAGGAAGAAAGGAAGGTAGGAAGGAAGAAAGGAAGGAAGAAAGGAAGGTAGGAAGGAAGGAAGGTAGGAAGGAAGGAAGGAAGGTAGGAAGAGGTAAAAACTAAAAAAGTTTGCTGTGATTGGAGGCAGAAACGGAGGCCTGTGATTGGTGGAAGAAAGGAGGAGGTAGAGACAACTCAAAGGAAGGAAGGTTGAGAAATTTAGGAAGAATTGACCTGTGGGAAGAAAGGATGCAGATATGCACATGCATCGTTAAATCACCTTTTTTCTGTGTGTTTCTCTGCACAGTACAAATGTACATTTGGAAAATCTGTATATTTGCCTTAAACAGATTCCACCTTAAAGGGCCATTAAAAAATATATACATGTATACATATTTCTTTAAATTTAGACTTCAGTCAATCCGCACCTTTGCACAATTTTTTCTGTGACTTCAAAGTGGCTTTTCATCAAATGTTTGCCGTGTGCATCCCCACATCGTAGTGTGCAGTGTGCAAACACCTAATGTGACAGGCTGCGGATCTGGCGGGGGGGGGGGGGGTTTCTTTCAAAGATGGCCAATAGAGCTCTGCACACTTTGGGGCTTTCCCAGCGGTGGCACCGCACGCAAGTGATAAATCGCTCAATTATTTTATTATGTGGGAAGTTCTCCGTGTTTTGGGGGCAAAGTTACGCTGCGTTTACAACGACATGAATCTCTGCCTTTCCAAAAATAAGATAAGAAGAGGAATGAGAGTGTCGCAGACTTAAATCAGCATGAAAGAAAAGCAATTAAAAAAAAAAAAAAGTTGAAGTTTAAATTTGGAAATGTCCAAGGTGTGAAGTGGGTGATTGACAGTCGCTGGTCTGTCTCGACCGGCCACTAGGTGATGCTCTCTGGTCCCCCCGGCCTTCACTTGTTCTCACTTGTTCAGGCATCTCTCAAACCCAGCCGGTTTGGGTGGGGGTGGAGGGCTTTAACATTTTACAACTTCTTTTTTCTTCAGTTGCATGCGGCCATGAAAGTGTCTCCAGGCCACGGCCAGAACCGCAGCTGCTTTTTTAAATTGATTTACTTCTTCTCCTTCATCCGCCTTTTTTTTTTTTCCCCTGCTTTTCCTTTTTATGGCGCCGACACCAATAATGCCTCCCCGACTCCACTCAGCCGGCTGTGAGGTTTTCTCTTGTAAAAGATGCCATTTATAGGAGCGAGCGGCTCTTGTTTCTGGGTAGAGTCACGCAGCGTGTCGGTCTGCGCGGGACTGTTGTCTTATTTCTGGTGAGGGTCTGCAGCAAGCCACTGAGCCACCAACCTGTTGCCACCGACTCCAGACGTGACTCACCGGCCCGACGACCGCTTTTTAATCAACACTGAGGAAAGTGCCTCACTTTTCCATCATGTCATCCAACGCTGCGCTCTCATCACCTCTGATGAGGAGGAATTGTTGTGTTTTTCATAGAGAGGTGATTAAATTTTGTCTTTGTTTTTTTTTTCTTCTGATTTTCTCTTGTTTATTTGTGTATGATTTTTTTTTTTTCACTATATTTTCTATTTTTAGCACACTGCCATGAGGATTTACTTTTTTTTTTCTTCTTGTTTTTAAGGAAAATGCGATAGAAATTCATCAATTTTGGTGCAAATCTGGTTTAAAGTTTTGTGTAAAAGCTTTATATTGTTTCATTTCCTTAATTTTGGATTGTAGATTTTTTTTGTTTCTACTCCTAGTTTCAAGATTTCAAGATTCAAGATTGTTTCTATTATTATTATTGTTGTTATTATTATTATTATTATTATTATTCTAAAGCAACAGGAGAAAAAAGTAGTTCCCGCTTCAATGTGCAGGAAAAGGAGGGACAAAAAAAACCAAACACTTTGGCTTTTCTCTCTCCCTCTTTAGTGGGGAGGTGACAGCGGCTTAGTCTTAACGTTAATAATAAACCGACAGCACCACTAAGAGGCAGGTTCCAGCTTTATGAATGGAAGGACTGAAGCTGGACCTCCTGGCTGAGTTTTGGCTGCAATTAAAGGAAGCCGAGACAAAAATCATGGTCAGAGGTTTTGACCATCCTGAGGCTGAGCTGTAATTCAGAATAGCAACCAGAAGCCTTGCGCTGCACTCCTGTGGATTCGCTCTTCCCCTTTCCTTTTCTTTTTTTTTTTTTCGTCTCCTTCGTCGCCAAAAGTCATTATGAAATTTGGTGCGACGTCAAAGAGCAATTAAGGCCAGAGACTGTGAAGCCGGCCCTTTATTTTGGGGGGGTTTATTTTAGCAGCAGCTTTATGGGGTTATGAGGACTAATTATCCTAATCAAAGCCGAGTCTGTGCTATTACAGCCGGTGCTCCAACTTTACTACCACCACCTGAGCTGCACTTTGTGAAGCCCTGCCTTCCAATCTGTGGTCGGTCATTTCAGACCCTTGGCTTATTATTTGGCCAATCCCACAAGGGCTTGACGCTGCGATGACGCACTGATACGCTTCGTTTATATTTGCGACTAATTCTGACACTCAGCGGGGCTTTTTTTTTTTTTTTTTTTTTTGCAGCAGCAGCAGCATGGTTTGCAGAGTTCCAAAGAGAGCCAGTAGGGGGGATTGAAGGCGGATGAGGACGACCGAAGGAGAGAGTATAGATTTGAGTGAGAATATAAATAAGTTAAGAAAGGTCACTAAGTCTGATTATAAGAGATAATAATACAAGTAAGAGTAAGTAAGTCACATGAAAAGTATTCCACCAGTTAACCATATGTTATCAGATGGTGGATATTGAAATAAAGTGTGATGTCACTGGTTTGGGCACATGTTGCGGTTGTTTCTGCAGAATGTTGAAAAAGAAAAAAGTCTGCTTGCGTGACCACTCACAGGGCGCTATTTTCAGTCAGCTGACCTCACTGGTTTCTGCGTTTCACGAACTCCCAAAATCAATCATCGGGCCCTTGACGTGCACCCTCACCTTGTTATTATAAAAGCATTATCAGATGGGACAAAGGACTCGGCGACTGTGCTGCTTCCTCTGGAGGATTTGTGAGGTGTCTGACCTTATCCTGCTCTCAGGCTCAGATGAATTATTATATTTTATTTCATTCTATTTTTGGGGTTTTATGTTTTCAGCGACACTGTAGGAAACCATAATAAAATAATTTTAAAAAAAAAACGAATTTGAATTTTCAGTTTTGAACTGTTCTGTCTGTTGCTTCTGGGCATTTTGCACTCGTCCTGGAGATGGGCGGAGTCATTGTTAAGTCACCCACTGGTTTTGAAAAACAACCGTTCTGAACCCTTGTAGTTGGTCTGGGATGCCCTCTTTAGCTCCTGGTCCATTTTGAAACCAGAAGAAGAATCCGTATTTGGATGTGTGGGCGGTGCCGGATTGGCGCTTGAGTGCAATGTGTGGCCCCTCAACAAAATGCTCAGTAGAGATTTTCCCAAATTTTTTTAGACCAACAAAAACGTTTGACATGTTAGTAACGGTGTGAATTTAGGCCTCCATTCCGTGTTCATTTTTGCCACCAACTGTGGCGGTCTGGCCAAACGACAGAATACACGGTTGTTCTGTCCCAGTTGTCCAAGTTCCTCGTCCCACTGCGGCCCCCTGGGTGGCACAGAGGCCTGGGCGCTGATGTCTGGGCTGTCTGAGCCTCGGTTGGAAGGTGGTGTTTGCCGCCAGGGAGAGGCGTCAGAGGGCCAAAGCCACCAGGCTGAAGGAGCTCCAGCGCTTTTATGTCTGTCGCACTTTGGAAGTGGCGCCGGTGTTTACCAAAAATGTGTGGTGGAGACCTTTTGTAATCACGGTGCGCAGGAATAAAACTGGAATAGGCAAATGCGAGGCCAATGTGCTTTGAGCTCGGTGGTGTAGTCTGCTTTTCTCCCCATGAATTGGCTTTCTGACGCTGTGCAGAGTGAGAGGCTCAAACGTGGACGTTGCAACGCCGGAGTAAGTCTGTGGTTTAGGTTGACCCAGCGCGGAAGGGTCAGGACTGGACGTCCTCCTCTTGGCTGAACTTTGGTTGCTTGGTTGATTGATTGGTTGTCTGAGAAGAAGCTCATGACTCCAAAGATGTTTTCAACGTCGTTCGCCAATCTCCGACCTTCAGCTCCCATCCTCCTACTGATGGATGGTCGGCTTTAGGATTACTGTCACCAGTGTAGTTTTTGGTGTCACACGTGCAATACTAAAATAAAAAAAAACAGAAGAAGCTTTCCAACACTTCTTGTGCAAGCCAAATACTTCAAACCCCCGACACTTTTGGGAAACACGTGATATTGGCGGGCGTCTCTCAAAGCCAGCCTGTTTTTATAGTGTTGCTATCGACCGGATCGTTTGGAATGACGGCGCAGCTACTCAACAGTCAGAGACACAGGATTTTGGGTCTGAGATCTCGTTGGCTGTCGAATGTTTTCTCTCAGTGCACCACCAGAGAACCTTCTGATGTGATCAAAGAGGCTCTTTATGATGCTGGCAGCCCTAAATACTGTGGTACGTGTTTAGACGGCCGTTGCCGGGGCTCTGCTTGCTCTCCAGGTTCAGGTCGGCCGTTGTTGTTTTCATTGGTTTAGGTTGCTTTTTTTATTTTAGGCGGGGCTGGGAAGGTTCCCTGAGAACCATTCTTAGTGCGGTGGAAGGAAAGTTTTGGGGTCGACAGGGAAGTCTCGGGATTCTTTTCCCTCCTCCGGTCCAAAGAAAGCCGGCAGCCCCTCCAGTGGAAATGAATAAGGAGCGAGTCGGGAATAGCACTTATCTCTGGCGGTGAAAATATCTCCGGGTCGACTCCCACCGCGGCTGATGAGACGATAGTGTCAAGGTGGCCGAATAAAAGCCCATTAGGACCATTACAGCCACTCCACAAAGGCCAAAGCAAATGTGCGTGCTGTATGTGCTAAATAGTGTTTCTGGAGTTATTAATACCTCAGCGTGTGAAAGTTCTCCTCTCTGCCCTCGCGAATGTCGCCTTCGTGATCTTGATAGATCGGATAAGTCATAATTTGAGGTGGTGATTCAGTTTTGAGGAATTTTGTTCTCTTGAAATATTTCTAACGCTTTCATGTGAACAATTTCCTCCAGAAAAAACGACAACAGCAGCAGCAGCAGCAGCCTCAAAGTTCTTTTGTAGGCCTGTGAGAGAGAAAAATAACCAGTGATTTTAGGGATGACTGGCGCTGAAACGGGAGCGGGCGAGTCTGAGAGAGTTCCTTCCCTTTCTTTAACCGGGGCTCTGCCACTCGACAACAGGTTTGCTTTGTTCACTTCTGTGCCCGTAACATTTTAGCCCCTCGTGATGAGTCGTGCTCCACCGACATTTGCGTGCAATCTTACCGCTGGGAATTTTATCTACGTTTCCTTTCTCCTTATACCAGATATGTCTTTATGATTTACGGCTGCGAAAGAAACCGTTAGAAAACAGCTTCTCAAGTTGAATAACTTAGTCCAGGGGTGGGCAAACTTTTTGACTTGTGGGCCACAATGGGTTCTAAAATTTGACAGAGGGGCCGGAGCAGCAGCAGCAGCAGATGGATGGAGCATTTTGCTGACCACAGCACATAAGAGAAAAAATATATATATCATTGGATATGTAGAAAACGTGCTTCATTGTTAATTGACAATGAACAAAATCAGTGTCTTTGAAGCTCCAAGTTTTTTAGCTCTTTATTGAAAGGAGTTCGGAGGACTACATTGGAAAGTTATGCTCCTGCCTTAGACCAAAAGGCCTCAGACTTTTGAATCCTTCAAAACGGAACCGGAATGCTTCAACCGGTCGTCCAACCGTGACTTCCCGTCACCACCAGATAGTTCAGGAGACCAGCTTGGTGGCTTTTCCTTCAGATGGAACCCACAGGTAAAAATAAAGTCCGAATATATGGGCCCTGCTGCCGTCACACGTTGGTGACTGCGTCCTCAACACAAAAGATGAGTGTGGAAGTCTATAAAAAAGCCTGGAGTTCAGACTCCTCTCATTATGAAACCTGCTGAGAAGATTTGGACGTTCACTGTTGGAAGGGAAGAGTCTAATAACGAATGGGAGAGAAAAAAAAAAGTAAATAAACGTGGCGGTCAACCTGGCGTGCGAGCGTCCTCGTAACGGTTGCCGGGCTCATCCCGTCGGGGTTCTCCGTATCCGGAGCCGTAACCGCCGCTGGTGAGGTGACCTCAGCCCTGCCTTCCCCCCGCCGCCACTGTAATTACAGCGGGGTCGCCGAGGACACGCTGACTGATGCTCCTTCAGAGGCCCCTTGGTGTGGAGCACGCTCAGTGGACTGGGACCAAGGTGCCCTGATCCAGCTTGATAAGACCAGAGTCGGGGCCTGAGGCAGCTCTCTTGCTGGAAACTCTTTTTTTTTTTTTCACTCCGCCTCCCTCTTTGGAGTTTTGCTAAGTTGGAGGTATTGTTGATTCCACAGGAAGTGCACACTGTTTTTGCAAGATGGGAAACATTTTGAGAGGTTTTTGCTAGCAGTGGGTTCATTTGGCTGTTGTTGTACCAATTTTTTTTAAATTATGTAGCACTACTTAGATTTCGCACATTTTCAAGGGTCGATGGAAACACTCCAGCTAGTACATGGAGATGTGGAGATCAGACCCATGACACCACCTCGCTAGTCTGAACCTCCGGCTACTGGACAGTGGTGAACTTGATGCTCTGCGAACATGACCTTGAGTCTTTCCTTCATTTTGATGAATTCACAGCAGATTCAAGGTTCAGACTTCTGGGCTCGTGCCTAGAAAATAGAATTATTAGTCAATCAAAGTCATCGCGAGCACCTCCACCACCTCCTGCCATCTCCGCCCGCTTTCCACGTATTGACAGAGGGCCAGAAGCCGGAGGAGCAGCGGCTTAATTTTCTCACTCCGAGTCCGACTGAAGTGACATGTGCGCTGTTTTTTTTTTTTTTTTTTTTTTTTAATCCAGAGAATCCAAAATAGGCAGCCCTTTAAAGTCAGCAGTTTAGTTCTCAAACATGGCATTACGCTGTTAAAAATACCAAAACGCTCCCATCAAAACCGCCGCGCCTTCCACCACTGGTCCACCACCTCGGCGTCCGCCGCTGCTCCGCTGCCGACTGCTGAATTTGTTTAGAGCAAAAAAACACACACACAGGGCCACTTGTGCGAGAGGCCGAGGATGCTGCTCGGGATGCTGTGCTGACAGCCGAATACATACGTGGATATACTACCCCTTTGAAATCACACAGCAAGAGGTCACCGCGTTCGAAAGCGGAGGATTTTTTTTTTTTTTCATCGTCTGTCTTTTACAATAAAAACACTGCGGCCTCGTTGACGCAGAGCAGAACGAGGCCTATAAGTCGACCGCACATATGTTGACATGACGCTAACCTCGGCGACTGGAAGCACGTTTTACTGCTTCAAAAAAAAAAAAAAAAATGTTTAAGTTGGAGGGTGATGTCATCCCTTCCGACGAACCTCCGGCGAGTCTGGAGAGAAAAGACGGCGAAAATGACGACAACAAAAAAAACCGAGATTGCTTGTATTTGTTTGTACTAGAATTCTTACTACTGCTACTGCTACTGCTTCGGCTTTACCACAACTGAGCCCCCGTTGCAGTTAGTGTACTCGTTCATTTGGCTGTCTGAGGTCATGAAATTAAACCAGCAAATTTTAATGACCAAAATTTGGCAGAAAAAGACAAAAATTATGACAAAGTTGAAGCAACGTTGGCACAAAATCAAAAAAAATGTGTGAAAAAAAAATTAAAAATTTTTAAAGGTTACATGTTGCTGAGGAATCCACACGCGGTCATTGCAATACATACAAACGTGTGAATTTGCTGTGCGGCCTACTAGTTGAAGCTTCTCTGCCCGGCCCAGTCATTCTCGGACGCAAACAAAGACGAGGACCTCTGTTTACAGTGTTCCCGCCTCAGGAAAAACAATATTTACCTTCTGCCCAACCCCAACGTCACCGCCGTCTGTCTCTGAGGACAAAACTGCCTGGAAACACGAAGCGGTCGCACGACTAAGCGACCAGTGCTGCCGCGTGTCGGAATCCATCGTAGGAGCTTTTCTTATTTCATTTTATTTGCGAGACAAAATCAATTGGATAGCTGTGACTCCCTATAATAACAGTAACTCTACAAGAGAAACGTCACCTCGCGTGTCACGTGCAGTGACGTCGGGCTGAACGTCGTCTCTGTTTGATCTCCTGGATAAGATCTGATTGCATTTTTGTTCCACGACTGCGCCTCCTTAATGAGCTCCTCTATAGGCTGGACGCTGCACACAGGGTAAACAAGCTTCCCGCCGCTCAAAGTGCGTTTCGGTGGTCGTTGTTTTTTGTTTGTTTGTTTATTTCTGCAGCCCAATAAAATGAGGCTTATTTCTCAGAGGCTAATTACCGGTTTGGTTTGCTTTTTTTTTTTGAAAACAAGCTCACAAACAAGTTAAGAAACAGCACACACGCAAACAATCGTCGTCTCCGTTTCTTTTCAGTTGTTTTTCAGACTTTTTTTTTTTTTTTTTTTTTTTTTTTTTTTTTTTTTTTTTTTAGAGTTTATTGCAATTTTTGTGCGTCATCGCGAGAGGATGAATAAGCTGAGTTGTACAAGTTCTTCTGTGTTGTTGTTCTTGTTTTTTTTTCCTTCTTTTGCGTTGTCACTCCATGCTGAGGAGACCTGGAGAGATCGCTGAACATCTGATGGTGCAAAAGACTCGACAAGGTTTTTTTTCTCCCTCTTCTTCTTCTGGGGTTCTTTGAGCGACTCTCCGACTCCTGCTCGCAGTGTCCCGGTATAACCTCCGCGTCACCCGGCGATCACAGCCTCCCACTTTGTGTCACAGCCCCGCCCACGTTCGCAGAAGAAACGCTGTTTTTAAACATGTCATTTTAAAATCTCAGTTTTTGTGAGATTCATCACAGTTCTCTTAAGATAGCGACGGCTAAATTTAGCCGCGGTTCGGCGTAATGACAGATCACACTTAGCCCGGCGTTTGCAGCGGGGGAGGAAGGATGGAGGGAGGGAGAGAGAGAGGGAGGAAGCAGGCGTCACTCGCCCCCCCCCCCCAAAAAAAAAAAAATTGTCATTTGTCGTCCTCTGACTCACTGACTCAGTCTCTTTGTCCTCTGCTGTCTCCGGCTGTTTTGCTACTGTTGAATCAGAATTCACATTTCCGGGGAAAAAAAACGTCTTTCTCTCCGTGATCCAGCGGCTTCCGAACTCCTTGGCGCCGTCACTCGGAAGAGGGCGTGGCCAAAGGTGGGAAGCAGCTGCGTTGGTTATTCATCTGATTCCAGTAAAACTGCAGTGGAGGTTCGAAGGAAACACGACTGGCGACACGATGTTGCTGCGCCGCAAGGGACCACCAGGGGGCGGGGATGGGGTGGGCTGTTTTTCGGGAGACGTGATCCGCGTTTTTATTTTGGGTCTTGCGTTCAAGTCTTTAAAGAACGCAATTTCACGAAACAGGAGGTAAATAAGAGTGCGAAACACGTCAAACCAACAGTGTAAGAAATCGTAGAGGTCACTTCTGGAACAGTAGTTTTAGCCGCATCGCTGCGTACATCACATTCAAAATGCACCGCTCCTCTTCGACCGTCCTCTATTTTTAGTTTTATTGCATTGTTGTTGTCATTTGATGCTCGCTGGCCAAAAGAAATCACGAAAACGAAAACGTCCCCGTGATGCAGCAATTTTGCGGTCGCTTCCCCCCTAAAAATGGAAAGTCCACAGACAAACTGGCCCCGGCTGCTGTGATTTTCCAAGCGGCTCCTACAGGTGGCGGAAAACACCAGAGATTATAGCTTCTGTCCTCCGGCTCCTCCTGCCTGCTCCGTAAACACACGCACGCACACACACACACACACACACACACACGCTGCGACGCCCAGTGAGGAGAAACGGGCGAGAAATGTCACGCAATGTATGCATATTCTTCATATGTTTGCTTTCCCAGCCTTCATCTCGGCCCTCTGCTCGTTAAAACTGCGATAAAGGCGAGCGGCGGCGGCCTCCAGGGGGCCCCGTCGTCACGTTCTGCTGCGGCTGTTTGTGAAACGCTTCCCCGCTCGCCTCTAATTTACACGCCGACTGTTGACTCGCACATCCTGCCAGGCGGCTTTGATGTGTGAGAGAGGTCGAGCCGGCCGGGCCTTTGGGCCCGGGGCCCAGGGTTCCGGGCTCAGGGCCCTGCGGCCGGGCCTGCGGGGCTCCGTGGCCGGCCGCAGGGCCCGCTGCAACCCTGCGTTCACAGCCAGGTCCTGCACGGCGAGCAGCTCTGGGTGATGGACGGGCCTGAGGGATGGAACAGTCAACCAGGGGCTGCTGTGGAAGTTGAAGTTCAAGTTTAAAATCGAATAGAAGATTTATGTTGAATGCATTTTTAATTTTTTTTTCACACAAATGTAAAAAGTGAAATGTTCCTGACCAGAGCCTCGGTACCTTTGGTACCCTCGTTGTTTGTTGTGTTTATCCTCCTGGGACTTTGAGCGTCTGAGGAGCTCCGCTGGTCGACCACCCCCCCACCCGGCCGGGGCGGCCCGCAGACCCCACTGACCTCCCTGACTGCGGCAAATGAGGCGAGTCGTGCGTCTCCGCTCTCCGCTGCGGCGTTCCCTGCGGACGGACGGACGGACGGACGGATATCGGAGGGGCCGCGTCTGTTTAACGGAACGGTTAATGGCCTGTGGACGCAATCTGGACTTCTGAGGGCGGCACGTCCCTGCTGATGATTATCTCCTGGAGGAGGGTTGGGCTGAGAGCGCGAGCGCAGCTTCCGTCCTGCCGCTTGTGTTTGGTGCCACCTGCTGGTCAGGAACCCTTCACTGCCACTCGGGGCGTCGTTCTATGGCTGTACCCCTTGCTCACTTCTGATTGGGTTACAGGGGTGGTGGAGGCCAATCAGAAGAAAGTAAAGGGGCGGGTCTACGGGTCTCATAAATCAAGTGGATTAACCTGCTTAGTCTGCGAGCGGTCCTGCAGGACAAGCGTCCCGCCAGCAGAGGGCAGCAGATCTAAACTTTTGAACATCGCTGCAGGACTTTGATGAGTTTTGGCTCAAGACTGAAAAAAAACCAAAAAAACAGAGTTGTCAGCTGGTGCCTGAACCATCACACACAGCTGATGGCAACAATATCACAGAAGGGGCCTTTAATTATTTATTTTGCAGTTCCAGCTGACACCACAGAGGTCCTCAGTTCTTCAGCACCAGGTCCAGTGGATATGATTTAGTTTTCATTTTTGCTGCTCCAGTCGTGCAGTCCAGTCCTGGTGCCGCTGGTTGGCCCCAGTGTGGTGTGTTGTGTTGTGTTGTGTTGTGTTCTGTGGTGTTCTGTGGTGTTGTGTGGTGTCGTGTCGTGTCGTGCCTCTGCTCAGCCGCTACGCCGGCAGTCTGCGGGCCTCGGTGGTGATGCTCCTGGAGGCTCTGCCAGGGTAAACACTTGGTGAACACCCGTGAACACACACAACCCACCTCACCTCAGCCCCCCCCCAACCCCCCACCCCTTCCTTCTCTCCTCCTCCCGGCCTGTTTTCCTCTTTTTGCTCCCGCTTGTGAAAGCCGCGACGCCACTTCTCACCCGTCAGTCAGTCAGTCAGTCAGTCAGGCAGGCAGTCAGTCAGGCAGTCAGGCAGTCGGTCAGCCGCTGCTGGACCAGCTTCAGCAGCTCTGCTAGCAACGTGGTTTTTTTTGTTTTTTTTGTTCTTTTGCCAGTTTTGAAAAGTTTTTTTTTGTCACAGCCAATGTGCTGGACCAGTGTTCCTCATTTTAGCTCCATATGGACGGTTTGCTGATCAAAAAAATGTTTTCATTTTGATCAGAGTCATTTGATTCCACTAAAACGAATGCAATTTTTTTTTCTTTGCAGCTGGAATCTGAAACAAAATGTGCTTCTGGTTTTTTTTTTGTTGTTGTTTTTTGTTTGTATGCTTTGTTTGTTTTGACGCCTTTATGTGTCTGCAACCAGCGTCACTCATTCTGCCCTGTGCGCCCCCTAGAGGACGCCGGCACCTACTTCCCCAGTGTGAAGCAGGACCCGGGCCGCTACCTGCAGCCCTGCTCCGACAACGTCAAGTCGTGGCTGCGCAGCATGAAGAACGCCGGCAAGGTGCTGCTGCTCATCACCAGCTCCCACAGCGACTACTGCCGCCTCATCTGCCAACACATCCTGGGGTGAGGCACCGCGGCGCCACCTCTCTTTAACATGTGGAATGAATTGCACATTGAGTTATTGTCACGTGTCCCAGTTGATGACGTCAGACACTCAGCGGTAAATTCATATATAGATTTATTTTTCTTCATTTGAAATTCCAGGACATAAACATAAAGTGTGGCACAATTAGTGAAAATCAGAACACACAAATATCGGACATATGTGATATTTGACATCATCACATTTAAAATAAAGTCAGTAGAAAGTGAAAAAAGACAAAAGCTAAGCCGGGAAAGGAAGTAAAAGCTCCAAGGCCACAGTAAACCTTCTCTTGCTGAGGTGTCCGTGATGTACAGCCGAGGTTTTTCTAGTGTGTAGTCTCAGTATCAGTTCCAAAGCATCTGATTGATTCTTGAACCCGGTTGTCGCCCTACGTCGGGTCGCTCGCCACCGCTGCCGCCGCCGCGGGCAGGAAAGCACCTCAGATTGTCTTTTGTTCGGGCAGCCGCCGGCCTCCCTCTGTTTCCACTGCGGAGGTTTACAGGCTTATTTCATTTTTGTAGCCTTAAGCCCTGTTACACACTCCATCAAGCAGCAGCAGCAGCAGCAGCAGGAGCAGGAGGAGGAGGAGGAGGAGGAGGAGGAGGAGGAGGAGCAGGAGGACATTGTCCACTGTGTGCAGCCACAGAGCGCCACCTTGTTCTCAGTGAAGGCGCGGTTATCTCTGGCTGCTGATGGGGGTCAGGTCAGGTCAGGTCAGGTGGTCTCCCCGACACCCCGCCCCCCACTGCCTGTTCAGCGGCCTGGACACCTCTCTACCCCCCTCTGCCTCTGACCAACACAACTGCAGCCCGTGTGTGTGTGTGTGTGTGTGTGTGTGTGTGTGTGTGTGTGTACGCGTCGCCCCCTGCTGAGAACAGCCTTCCGCTGCCAGACGCACAACGACGTCGCCGCTTTACGAGGTTGCATTTATGTTGCGGGAGGAAGTTATGGCTGAGGCCTGGTCCAGCCGCTCGGTCGCACACACACACACACACACACACACACACACACACACACACTGGCCTGTGTTACTGCAAGACCGACCGTTTCATGAACAGCTTTGAAAAAAAAGGTCAGATAAGCTAAGCTAAGGTCAGAAATATGGCTTTTATTGTTGTGAGAAACCGTCATGGCAACGCAGCTGCTGTTTTGCCTGGTTTTTTTTTTCCCCCACTCAAGCAGTTAAAGTCATTTATAGTCACGCCGATGCTGATAAAGTCCCGGCGCTCCCAGTAGAAACCCTCTTCCTGTCTCATCCCGCTGTCTCCGCCTCCTTATATGGAAGTGCGTCCCGTCCCGTTGTCCTCCTGTCCTGACGGTTTCTGTTCCCATCCAGACGTGCAGCTGTGTGGGAGTGTTTACTCTCGTCCTCCATCATCGTCTCCATCGTCCTCTCCGCTCGCCGGCCGCCGAGCCTCTCCGAGCTGCTTGGCCGCCGTCCAGCAGTCATTGTCCTCGGCGCCAGTCCCTTCACGCTGGGCTTTTCTTCTTCCGTCTTCCTTGCAGGAAGGACTTTGAGGAGCTGTTTGACGTCATCATCACAAACGCCCTCAAGCCTGGTTTCTTCTCCCTGGTGCCCCAGCAGAGGCCCTTCAGGACCTTGGGTGAGTAGCCAATCAGAGCCCCGCCTCTCCAGGGCCTCCAAAGATACCAGGATGTGGTGCATTTTTGAAAATATTTAATCGTCAGTCTAGCTGCACATCTGTCCAGATTGCAGCGCTCTTTCACTCCCCCTCCCTCTCCTGAGCTTGCCAGTGAACTACGGTGGCCTGCGCTCCCAAACCTGTAGACCTCATCCACCTTCTTCTTCGTTGGTTTACTTGAGGATGTCAGTGTTCACCCCATGGATGTATTATAAGAACTGGATATCAGACTGGCAGTATGGCGGCACGCTGATTTTTTTCCCAGTGGCCACTCGTGGTACTGCTGCCAAAAAAAAAAAATCCCATGGCAAAAAACATTTTTCCCATAGACTGCAATACATGCAATTCATAGTAAATCTTTCCATTGTAGATTTTCAGTTTTGGTCTTTTAGTCGTGCGACGTGTCTGAAAGTGACCTTCTCCAGGATCCTTCTGATTGGCCTAATAGATCATGTGAGCTACAGAGGCATGATGGGAAGTGACACTACTGCTTTTACTAATATAATAATCATAAATCAGGCCAAACTTTGCACACTGGACCTTAAAGAGGTTTGAATAAAAATGGTCTTTTCCCCCCCAGTATGTGGTGTAGTTATGCAAAGTCGAGTCTGGAGAGAGAAAAATCGACCAAAGGCCGCGCGGCAAAATGCTGCGGTTGCAGCTGCTGCAGCCGCCAGATTCAGAACATTTTTTCCTCCCCTGCAGCTGCACAGTCAAAACAATTAGCAGGAAGATTGTTGCTGATAGAAGGGGGCTTCTGTAAGTTCACTGAACCACCGTCGCTTTGCCAGATCCGTTTTTTTTTTTTTTTTTTTTTTTTTCCCCCGCCGCCGCTGGCTCAAAGTCACAAGAAGAAGTTGAGATTAAAATAAACAAGAAATATACTAGCTGGACTCGGCCACTTAAATCAGAAACTAACAGCATTTTCACAGGAAAAATAAAAAAAAAATAAAAAATAAAAATGATTTATTATCTTTATAAACCGCAGCTGGCCGTAATTCAGATGTGGATCTTTGTTCTGCTGAAGGACTCGAGAAAATGAGGTCGTCCAAACAAAAAAATTGTTGTGCGTCGATCTTTTTTAAAGGCCCTCGTTTATTGTCTGGATGTCAAACAAAGTGTTTGCAGCATTAGAATGTTTTTTGTATGTTTCTGATTGGCTGAGATGATTGTCAGCAGGTTTTGCTCAGCAGTAGCTGGCTGGGAGCGCCCCCCCCCCCACTCATCTGGATCCAGTTTGAGCCAGCTGTAACAAAAGGAGGGAGGGAGGGGAGGGGGTGGGTGATGTACGATGACTCTCCTCCTCCTCCTCCTCCTCCTCCTCCTCCTCCTCTCACTCTTCCTCCTTTCTGCCACGCTGGCAGCAGCAGAATCAGCATCTGCTCGTCCTCTGGCCGCCACGCAGCCTTCTGCTTTTCTGTTTCTTTCACTTTTTTTTTTCTTTCTCCAAGACCACTCCTCCCTCGTTTGCTCCTCTTCCAAACCCCCCCTCACTTTATCAGCCCGTTAAGTTTATTCTCAGGAATTTGACGCCGGGGTTTTTCTTTTATTGATTGATTTCTTTGTGTTAGTTCCAGACTGATGATGCAGCAGCTGGTGGAGATGTAAAGCATGCAAGTTTCTTCTCCTTCTTCTTCTTCTCCTCTGCCTCCTCCTCCTTCTTCTTCTTCTTCTTCTCTTCTTCTTCTCCTTCTTCTCCACCTCCTCCTCCTTTTCCTCCTCCTCCTTCTTCGTCTTCTTCTTCTTCTCCTCCTCCTTCTTCTTCTTCTCCTCCTTCTTCTTTTCCTCCTCCTCCTTCTTCTTCTTCTTCTCCTTCTCCTTCTTCTCCACCTCCTTCTCCTCCTCCTTCTTCTTCTTCTTCTTCTTCTTCTCCTCCTCCTCCTCCTCCTTCTTCTCCTCCTCTTCTTCTTCTTCTTCTTCTTCTTCTTCTTCTTAGCTGCAGAAGCACATATCCCCCCCTACCCCAACCCGCCATTCCAGTTTATTGTCCTGGCAGCTGTTGCCGTGTGCGTCGCAATATTTTATGGCATATTTAACCCCAACTTGAACCCGTGGTAGCTCGGCCTGCAGTCCCGGCGGCCTGGACGGTCGACACCTGGCGGCCCAGAGGCCCAAAGTGAAGCAAAGCCTCCATGCAGTAGTGATTGGCTGGCTCCTATCGTGGAATTGAAACACTTCAGTTTAAAATGTTCAAAAAAGTATTTTTTTCAATTAGAAATGCTAAATTTATTACAATCTTACGTTCAGAATGACCAAAAAGAAGAAAATAAGCATTCTTCATTCTAAAAATCATCCTGAACAAGATATTTTTTCTTGTTGTGACCTCATCAATTCTTAAACCTATTAGATTTTTAATTCATTATTTTTCTGCATTGGTTATTGGTCAGTAGTTTAAAAAGCAAATCGATAACATGGAGCCTAGGGAAAAAAAAAAAAGTGGCTCACAGTTTTGTGTCATGTCGAGCCTTGTTGGTCCCCTGAGGGTTCCCTCTGAGGCCCTGAACCACAGGTTGGAAACCTCCCCGGCCGTCGCTCAGCTCTTGGACGGCGGCTGTGTAATTGTCACATGGGCAGTTGTGTTTTTTCTTTTTCTTCTTCTACTGTTTCTTCTTGTGGTGCGGCTGGTGAGCGCTGAGGTTTAGGGTGATGCTGTGCGGTCGTGTAGCAGCTGGATTTCCTGTGTGTGACCGCGTGTATGTGTGTGTGTGTGTCTGCCTCCCTCAGTGAACGACGTGGAGGACAGCGAAGGCCTGCCGTCGCTGGACAAGCCCGGCTGGTACTCGCAGGGCAACTGGCTGCACCTGCACGAGCTGCTCAAGACCATGACATGCAAACAGGAGCCCAAGGTAGGAGGAGCTCAACCTGTCGGAGGCGGGGCTTGCCCTCTCCGGGTCGGTGGAGGGAACCTGCCTCAGGTGGAGGAGCTCCAGTGTCTCCAGTATCTTCAGTACCTCCAGTATCTCCAGTATCTCCAGCATCTCCAGTATCTCCAGTATCTCCAATATCTCCAGCATCTCCAGTATCTCCAGTATCTCCAGTACCTCCAGCATCTCCAGTATCTCCAGTATCTCCAGTGCCTCCAGTATCTCCAATATCTCCAGTATCTCCAATATCTCCAGTATCTCCAGCATCTCCAGTATCTCCAATATCTCCAGTATCTCCAGTATCTCCAGTATCTGTCCAGCATCTCAGCATCTCCAGTATCCATCTCCATATCTCCAGTATCTCCAGTACCTCAGTATCTCCAGTATCTCCAGTGCCTCCAGTATCTCCAATATCTCCAGTATCTCCAATATCTCCAGTATCTCCAGCATCTCCAGTATCTCCAATATCTCCAGTATCTCCAATATCTCCAGTATCTCCAGTGTCTCCAGTATCTCCAGTGCCTCCAGTATCTCCAATATCTCCAGTATCTCCAGTGTCTCCAATATCTCCAGTATCTCCAGTGCCTCCAGTATCTTGCTGCTTGCTGGACCTTCCACAAGTGTTGGAAGGAGATTCAAGGCAGCCGCGCTGCTCAGCCCAGTGTTGTGTGATCGAGCTCCATGAAGATTGAACCCCCCCCCCCCATTGACCTTTATCTCCAGATGTTGTCGCCTCTTTCCTGGTGGCCATATTTGAAGTTTTTCAGGAGTTTTTAGCTTGCTTGGTCTCCCAGTAGGTGAAACCAGGAGGCAGGGACCTGGTCGCCCGGCTCCCTCCTCCCCCACACTCCCACCCCCTCCACCCCCTCCTCCTGGCCTCCCTGGGCTCAATGCCCTCTCTGTCTTCCCCCCCCTCACCCTCCCCAATACCCCGCCCCCCCCTCCCCGCCACGTGGAGAAAGCTCTCGTGGAATTCGGTGTCAACCTGCACTTAGCGGCTGCTGTTTAAACGCGCCTCAGGGTCGAAACAGTCGAACCCAAGTCGCTCTGAACTTTCACCGCTGGCTGCGTTCACCTGGGGTCCAGTGCAGGTGAGGCCTCCTGCACGCAGCAGCAGCAGCAGCAGCAGCAGCACTCTTGACATCCTTCAGAAGAGCCAAGGCTTTGATTGAGCTCCCTGGTGCTGCTGTGGGGCCCCACACGCTGCTCCGCCACAATGGGCTCTTTAAGGAGCAGCGGCCCCTGTTTACCTGAGCTCAGCCTCCCTCTGACTGGCTGGCTGAGTGACGAGCTGATAAGACAAGGGAGGGGGCAGGGGGGGTTGAAGCTGCGGAGGTCAGCTGACTGAGGCCACCACGACGCTGGCTTTTGTTTTTTTTGTCACACAAAAAAAAAAATCACATCTGACCCCAACACACTGAGGTCAGAGGTCACAGGTCCGCAGCATGTGTTTCCCAATGTGGAAGCTCCACATTCTAATGAGCTACATATAAATTGTTTTGTTTATGACGGACTGAAGGAGAGGCAACCGGTTGATACAGCAGGAAGGTCCACCAAGTTCTCCGTTGATCTGCTTTAACCTTTAAGCCAGGTCACAGGCAAACTACGGCCCGGGGGCCATATGCGGCCCGTTAAGCTATTCAACCCACAACCCCAATCACCTGCTGGACTCGCAGCGTCACGCTGGAGGAGGAGGAGGCGGTTGACAAACACTTTTGTGACTTTTCAGAGGGAGCAATGTCGCAGGTTCTGCGAAGTTCTTCTTCTTCGTCTTCTTCTGCTGAGGCCGAGAGCCGCCGTCGCCGCCACTCGGTTTTGGTTTACGTTACGAAACTCTTCTGGCTTCTTTCTTCCTTTGTGTCCAAACCGACGACGTCTGCGGCGTCTCTTCTGGAACATGTTTCCTTCACGCTGGAATTTTGGTCTCTGGTAAATATTTATGCTAGTGACTCCAGTGAGAGCTGGAGTAGTGGGGAAGTCAAGGAGGTGGTGGTGGTGGGGGGGGGCTCAGACAGCAGAGACCACTGGAATGGCCCCCACGTCCTCTTTACGGCCCTGGGACTCCTGCAGAAAGGATCATCTCAGCAGACACACACACACACACACACACACACACACACACACACTCAGGCTTGTGTTCTATCTTGGGGGGTGTAAAAACATTTCTTTGGCTTAAATCAGAGGTTTTCTCTTCAGGATGGACGGCACAGACTGACTCTAGTTAATCCAGTTAATCTAGTTAATCTAGTTAATCTACATGTATCTGATTGGAGTTTAGGGGCCCAGACAGACAGAGAGTTGAAATCAGACCCTGTGGATGATGCTGATGACTCCACCAACAGGAGCTTGTGGACTTTTTGGAATTTTTTATTTTTCAAGCCGATGAAATGAACGTTCAAAGTAATAACAAGAATCAAGCTAAAGCTCCGTCGTAGCCGTTGACGCCCTCCTGACTTCCTGCCACGCCGGGTAGACATCTGTCAATCAAAGTGACGCTCTGCCGTTCGTTTTTTCTGCCTTTTCTTTTTTTTTTGTTTTTTTTCAAATTGCCTGCTGGAATGCGACGCCTGCCTCTGCTTGCTTGTCTTTCCACCAGACATGGAGAACAAAAGGAGGTGAGCCGGTCCGAGGAGGTTTTTGTGATGAGTTCTGCAGACCAGTCCTGTCTGGTCTGGTCTGGTCTAGTTGAGCTGTGAGGAGGTCTGGAGGAGGTTTGGCAGAGGTCTGGTGGAGCTCTGAAGAAGGTCTGGAGGAGGTCTGGTGGAGGTTTTGCAATGATTTCTACAGACCGGTCTGGTCTGGCCTGGTCTGGTCGAGCAGTGAGGAGGTCTGGAGGAGGTCTGGTGGAGGTCTGGACCAGGTCCAGTTCTTGAGGAGGTCTGGAGGAGGTCTGGTGGAGGTCAGGAGGAGACCTCAGCCCAGACCAGAACCTAAAGTGTCGTCTTCCCTTCCTCCCCCTGCCTGCAGGTGGTGTACTTTGGAGACAGCATGAGGTCGGACATGTTCCCCGCCAGCAGCTTCGCCAAGTGGGAGACGGTGATGATCGCCGAGGAGATGGAGGGGGAGGGCGTGGCCAAGAGCGACGCCGCCCTCAACAACGAGGCCCAGGTGGAGCCGCTGGAGAAGAAGGGAAAGTTTGAGGTGAGTCTGGCAGCTGTTTCCACTCGGCCTCGGACCTCCGCTGGCCGGCCGGCTGCTTCCCCTCCAACTTCCTCTCCACTTCCTGTCGGCTTCCTCCGCCTCACTGCTGTCGTCTCCTTTTGCTAAATGCATTCGGCTCATTTAGCACATGGCCGTAGCAGCGTGTGCAGCGAAGACATGAAAACATGTTGGTTTATGGTAGATATGAAACGAGTCATGATGACACTTTGTGATCTTTCAGATCAGCTGCTGCGATAAGAGCGACCACTTCCTCTCTCCTCCATCAGCTCGAACCCGCTATCAGATTAACAGCACGTCCTCGTTGGCTTTTGTACATCTGTTGATGTTCATTTCTGTATTCAGCCCTCTCTGAAAATAGTAGAAAAAAAATTAATTTTAAAAACAATTTTGCTGACGTTGGATTCCAGTAATCCTCCCCCATCGGTTCCCCACACGCCGGCTCATGTTGCTCAACACGCACCAAATTATCATTTCCTGTTTGACTTCCCGTGACCCAGAATTCATGCTTCGCAAATTGATTCAAAGGGCCTGAAATCCTTCCGCAACTGCGACATTAATGCATGAATTATCATTTATTATTATTATTATTGTTGTTTTTACTTGCTTTTACCCCCCCAATACGACGCGGCACATCATGGGTGCCATTGCTGCCGACAGGACCAGGGCATGAAGGCTCCGTCGGCCGTGTCCAATCAGTGGGGATCCTATTTCGTGGACGTGCACAAGGGCGCCGGTGGTGGCGAGGAGGACAGCGGCAAGCTGACCTGGTGCTGCCACTGCATCCACAAGTACAGCACCATGGCCATCCCCAGCGTGGAGCACATAGCAGGTGGGGGGAAACACACTCACGCACACTGACAAAGCACCACAACTGACCCCCGAGAGCTCCTCGTCTGCTCTGCTCTCTCCACAACTAGCCTCTGGACTCTTAACTCTTTGTTCAGATTGTTTGCAGGTGCCTAAATGTACGTTTTATTTAAATTAGTGTATTAATGATTTTACATTTATTAAGGATAATCTTACGATTTGGGTTATTTCA
The DNA here is from genome assembly GCA_009823395.1 of Thamnaconus septentrionalis. Lineage (NCBI taxonomy): Eukaryota > Metazoa > Chordata > Actinopteri > Tetraodontiformes > Monacanthidae > Thamnaconus > Thamnaconus septentrionalis. Next base: position 1,692,139 of record CM020519.1, read on the forward strand.
ATTAAAATTATGAATTTTAAGAGGAAGGCTTTTATTTTGAAAGGTGATCCTTGGTTATTTTTGGCAAAACTGCCACTTGGACATCTTCAGCGTCAAGACTTCAGTGATTTTATGTTACGTGTATGAGATTTTGGACATTATCGGAGAAGGTTTTTTTCTTTCCCATATCGGCATCGGCAAATGCTGGTTTTCTCCACGGAACACAGATAACATTCACATCCGATGTCGATATCTGCCAAACTTTCCTCATCCCTGATACTAACGAGGTGGAAGAGGCGACTCGGTCCTCCACCGAGAGGATCAGTTTCCTGTTTGCGGACGTCCGAGACTGATTCGTGGGAGAGGAAGCAAACAGAAAAGCAACAGAAAGGAACTCGTTAGGACGGCGTGCCGAGTTGATTGGGTACAAATGCTTCTCGTTAATCTGAGGGAAGAAGAAAAAAGAGGAAGAAGAAAAGCAGACTAGATGACGAGTCAGCAATCAAATGTTTCCTCCTCTCTCGTCGGCCTGCGGTTGTCCAACCAGTTCACTTAACAGCCAAATTCTGCTTCAGCCCAGAAACTTGCCATCAAAGTTTAAAAAAAAAAAAAAAAAAAAAAGCTCTTTTCTTCAACCAGAAAGCATTTTTTCCAGGAAATCTGTGGGCATGGTCCTCGGGATGTCACGGAATATTGAACATAATTGTGAAAGCAACCAGACTGTTATTCTCCATCCCTCGCGGTTGTGGCTCCGCCCACAAGTCCCATCATTTCAACCTGGAGGGAGATTCGTCAGTGAGTCAGTCTGTAGGATCAGAGGTTGGACTGGGTGAGTGGTGGTGGACAGCCGCTGGGACACATGGTACCGGCTCGGCATCGGTGCCGCTCGGCCTCAGCAGATGTTGTTTTTCTTTGAAAACATGTTTTGAGTGTTTGAGCGGAAAATAAAAGCGAGCCGTTGAGGAAGCGACGGCCTAAAGCTCAAAAACAATCTTTTTTTTTTGTTTTGTTTTGCTTTTTCCTCCTTCCAGATGGACCCAAAATATTTCAGTTATGCATCAAAACACTGTAGCTGCGCTTCTCAGCACCGTCAACTTCTTATCCCACTGGCACGCGCCAGCTAATATTTCTTTTTATGATTTGTTTTATGCAACGTGTTTCTTTCGAGGGTCTAATATCCAACACATGCCAGTCCAACATTCTCCGGCCTGAGCTGATGCTCAGAACAAACCGTCCTGACCTCACCTCTCCGTCTTAGCCAAACCTTATATGGAAGCTCTCATGTTGGACCTCATATTCTCACAAAAGTTGTGATTTTTTTTTTTTTTTCTCTCTCTCTTCTTTACCTCTTATTTTCACGGAGACGCTCCATTGAAAACTGTGCTCCATTCTCTCCAGGTCTGCCTCTGGATTACAAGTTCCCCAGGTTCTCCCCGGACAAGCCGTGCACCAGCGGCTACTACCCTCGACCTCCGGATTCTTTGCTAAAGAGATGCGAGAGTCTGTCGTAAAATGCAGGGGGATGGGGAGAAAAAAAATGATTCAGCGAAATGAAAAGAGAAAAAAAAAGTAGAAGAGTCGTCCCTTCACCCTCTGCCTCAGGAGAGGAACGTGCCTCCGTGTTTTCGCCAGTAGTCCCCCCCGCCACCCCGTCCTCCAACCGGATCTCCTCGCCCGCCGCCGTCCACTGAGCCGCAGACGCCTGCGTTGCTCCTCCTCACGCATTTCCAGACAAAAAAAACAAACAAAAAAAAAACATGTGAATGTAAGCCGCCGCCGTATTGCTGTGTAATGACGCCACAACCGCCATTCTGAACGTCGTTTTCGTGGTTCAGTAGACCCACGTGGAAGTGTGTGTGTGTCCCACCGCATTGAGTAATGAGTAGGAAATGTGTCCGGGTGTTTTCTTAATTATTATGCTTTTAATTGTTTTGTTTTGATTTTTTTTTTTTTTTCATGTTTCAGGTTCCACTTTATTTTTCTTGATCCGATCCAAACTTAAATATGGCTCCATTGTCTTCCCAAAGTGATTTTTTTTCCCTCACAAATTCCTTGGAAGTGATTACCTCAAGACGGCCGTCCAGATGGTTCAAGTGTGTTTTTCCCATCTTTGTTCGGATAGTTTGACAAAACAAAAGCACACGTGTTTCCCGTCTCCGTCTATAGAACCTTGCGAGCTCACAGCAGGAAAGTTTTCCATCCCCCCACACACACACACTACTGTAAGGAACCTGAATTTTTTTTTTTAAGACTTTAGTTTTCAATTCCGGTGTGTTAATCTTCAGGTCATGACCCAGCGTGTTGGCTGTTTGACACTAAAAACACAATAACAGTAACACATAACGGATGATGGTGATGATGACTATGCTAGATGTTCTGTGTTCTTTTTGGTGCAACAGTAACACGTGCTTTATTTTTGGGTGATTGTCATTAATTGTGGACTACCTGTGATTTCATCCGTATGCAGAATGAGGAAAATATGCTTTAGCCGACTCCTGAATGGCAATTTTGTCGGTGTGCATATAGGAGTTGTGCCATAATAGTTTGGGAAGGCTAAGTTTGGGAAGGAAGCTCTGCTAAGGACAGAGAGAGTTGATATCAAGTGTTTTGGTTTAAGCCATCAAATGGAGAAGCTCTCCCTAAAGTGTCGGTGTTCCTCATGCAGCTGAACCGTCATCTCACTCATAAAAAAAAACAACAACAACAAAAAAACAATTATGAGAATAAACTGTAAAGAAGCGGCGTATCCTTTAGCATTTATGTGGGATTGGTCGTCTGAAGTACTACTTGTGCTGTGTGTGCAAGTGTGTGATGCATACGGCTGTTGTGATTGTACCTCACATCTCTCATCCGACCTGGAAATTTTCAACATGCACATTTGCCTTATGTAGTAATCATCTGTGGTCTTTTTTTTTAAAAAAAAAAAAAAAAAATGATAATAATAAAAGAAGAAGAAGAAAGAAAATCTGTGTCCCAGTGTTCAATAACTGTCCATTAAATAAAAGAGATCTACAATTTTCTTCCATTTGTTTGCATTTGCTTTTCCAAAGTCAGTGCTATTCTGATAGGTAGCTTCATGTTTGCACCATAACATGGTTTTTACAGTAATGTTGCACCTTATCACACTAAAATTAAAAGCGTTTAGCCCACATTTGAAGTTTGTTAAATGACTTGGAGTAGGTCGCAGTTACCAGTATGGACCAGGAATAATTTCAGCCAACGTGAAAGTTGGCACCATCTGAATTTGTGGATCTGGCTTATCTCTTATTTTGAAAACCTGCGGAGTTGTTCAGTTTGTTTTGTGTGAGTTGCATTGAAAGATGCCTTTGCCCTCCACCTGTCAGTGCCACTTTCCCCACACGTTTATCAACGCCGCCTAATTCAGTTTGTTCATTCAAAAGAGACTATTTGTTTTCTAGGATGGCGTTTCTTTGAAGGAGCTAATTGCTAATGCTACTTGTTTTCCTCTTATTTGGAGGCGAGGGAGAGGGCGGGAGTTAATAAACGGCATCTGCCGAAGTGAAGCTGACAGAGGGGGGGGGACCTTCGTTGAGTGACGGTGTGACTGACTGGGGCTGGGCGGGTAGTACTGAACTTTTTTTTAGCCGAACGAGGGCGGGCGGCCCCAGAATTGTCGGTGTCTCCTTTAAACCCCCCACCTCACCCCTACTTCCACTCCTCTTTCCCCCCCTCTCCCCTCCTCACTCCTCGGTCGGCTCCCTCACATTCCTTCCCCTCCGCTGACGGACGATGTTCCGTCCGTGAAAAAAAAAACTTGACTTTTCACCCCTGCTGACAGCCTAAACGGTGCCGGGAAGACATGACCAAGTCGTCGGCGGCGGCTGCGGCGACGACGACGACGACGGCGGCGGCGTCGAAGGTTCCAGAGCTTCTCCTCTGACAGGTAACTGAACTTCACTTTCCTGCTAGAAAAAACCTCCCTCTCACTTCTCTTTTTCTTCTACTTAAAGTTCGACTCGTTCGACGGGAACAAGCCGACTTTTGTTTGCCTGCTTTTTAAATTAAAGTTAGCAAGAGGGAGAGGGGGAACACAACTCACAAGTATCGTTTAAAAAAAAAAAAAGTTTTCCTTGTGGACTTTTCTAGAACTTGGGGTCTTGTAGGAGGAACGTGGAGGTGTTGAGCTAAAAAACCTCGAGCTGAAGAGGAGAGAGAGAGAAAAAAGTGGAGAAAGTAGATGGATCATGTTCCCACCGAGCAGAAGAGGAATTAGTGTGTGTGTGTGTGTGTGTGTGTGTGTGTGTGTGTGTGTGTGTGTGTGGCTTTACATGAGGCATATTAATCCCTCGTAACCGCCGTTGTATCATGCTAGTCTGGTAGTTCAGCGGTTCCTGCTAGAAGAAATGGACTTGGACTTTATATTTAAAGTTATTTATTATTTTATGATTTTACATTTAAAAAAAATAAAATAAATAAATAATTAAGCGCTTCCAATCGGTTCACCGTGTTTGAAAGTGAAGCTGTAGCATCTTTACTCAACCTGAACCAGGTTGTTCTGGAGCAGTACTGGTGGTCATGTGGAGGTCGTCGTGTCAAAAATCTCAGCAGTTGTACTTTTTTTTTTTCCTTTTTTTTTTCCAAATGATGAATAAACCAGAAGTCAACTTTTTTTTTCAAAAATTAAAATTTTCTCTCAAAAGGAATCTTTCAGAATCTCACTAAACTGCGGTGCTGAAAATGAGGCAACATATTTGAGGGTGCGAGGACATGTGTCGTAACAATTTTTTTGCGGATGCAGCTAGGAGGCGTGGTGTAATCAGCTGACTCACCTTTTCAGATTCCAGCGCGAAACCTCAAGACGCATTCGTTTAGCAATAACTGGAATTTACAAAGAAAGGAGTGAATTTCCATTTTCCACAAGCTTTGCAAAGTAAGTGACTCCGAGCTCCATCAGATGCTACCAAATTCTGAGAAAGATTGTAAGAGAAGAAGAAGAAGAAGAAGAAGATTTTTTTTTTTTGCCGAATGATGCCGGAAGGTGGCTGCTTTCAATAAAACAGGTTGATGGAAACGGTCCTGGAGTGGGCGAAAGGTACGAACCGTAGCGGGAACATCCAGCGTATTAAAATACAAGCGGACACATTTTGACACCAGTGTGTCTTGATGCTCTCGAATCATCGCCAAAAAATCTTCACGCTCACGGAATGGAATGTGAATCCTCCTGAGGTCAAATGTCAAGATGTATTCTTGGGACATGTGGCGCCTCATCAGCAGTCTTTTCTCCCAACACACACACACACACACACACACAGCCTCCAGGGATGGTTCCACTCTGTGCAGAACGTGCAAAATCACAAGCAGAGGGTTTTCCATCAGCTCCCAGCCAAGAGCTGCGCTAAGGTCATGGAATTTACTCCTGTTTTTGAGTCCCTCTGGTCTCTCTGTGGAGGGCAGAAGCGCTTTGTTTCATCATAATTATTCTTATTATGAGAAATAGTAGCGTCGCCGTGGCAGCGATGGGCCCTTTCTGCGACCTTCAAGTTCGACCTCCAGGTTTTTTGGCTCTTCGGACAGATCATTATTATTATTATCATTAGCACATGACTATTTGGAGATGTTATTTACTGACAGCGGGAGGTGTTTCCCACCTGTCAAAATCTGAGCGGTGGGCTACACCCCTGTGATACCCGCTGATATCACACAACACCACCACCACCACCACCACCAAGGCTGAAGCTACCGTCGAAACACTTCAACGTACGAAAATAACATCGAAAAAATTGTCCTGCCTATAGCTGCGTGACAGTTTTTTGCAAAATAAAAGCCATATTTCTAAAATTTTAACAAAGTGCAATCGCGATTTGCAGGTGTTTCCATTGAATGGTGTGAAGCGCAGAAGCCGTAATTCTCGTAGAAAATCTCGTCCTATGAGATTTGCGAAACCAGTTGACTCAACTGGTCACTGGTCAGTGAACTGGTCACGTGTCCGCTGACGTGTAAATACCCAAAAGGTGTTTCCACGACACTTTTGCAATATTCCTCAATCTGGATCCGTGTGGAAAACTACCCCACGAGAGCGTCAAAACCCTTGTGCCATATCTGAGAGGTTCTTCCAGGTTGAGCTGTTTCCATCGCCAGGTTTTTATTGCGATATTTTTAAATACCCTCCCCGTCGCTATCACAGGCCGGGCTGCCGGGTCGTCAGTTCCCCTCCAGTGTTCTGCTCGGCCTCCGTCAGCGTGGTGGACGGAAAGCCTGCATCATCAGAACCGCAGCTGTATCTCATTATTCCAGGAATGCGGGAATGCTTCTCTCCCTCCCTCTCTCTCTCTCTCTCCTCCTCCTCCCTCTCGCTCAGAAATCCGTCTCCTTCCTCCCACAGCTGAGTCCGACCGGGGCCGACGCCACGCTCCCCTCTCTGATGACACCATGAGAGCCCACACCCGCGGGGCGCCCACAGTCTTCTTCATAAGTCTTCTGTGGCCCCTGCTGACGGCGGCGGCGGCGGGCGGAGGAAGTGGACCCCAGCGGCGGGATCCCCTTCATGGGGGGCAACTACGAGGGCCACCCCATGCTGTACTTCGGCCGGGCCGAGGTGGAGCAGCTGCAGTCCGCCGCCGCCGGGACCCACCGCCACATGGCGCGCAGGATCCGGGAGGCCGGCGAGATCATGCTGGAGCGGCCCGAGGAGTACCTGCCGCCGTGGAGCCCCGCCGAGTACACGGCCCGCTGGAACGAGGTCTACGGCAACAACCTGGGCCTGCTCTCCATGTTCTGCCTGCTGTACCCGCACCGGGCCGGAGCCCTGGACCTGGCCAAGGACTACATGGAGAGGATGGCGGCGCAGCCTAGTTGGTACATTTCCTTGTCTTTAATTCATCTTCATCACTCTTCTGCTTCTTCTTCTTCTTCTTTTCATTATCATTATTTTTTATTATTAATATTATTATGACTATGAGTAGTAGTAGTATTGTTATTAACACGTGACCAGTTCACTGACCAGTGAAGATGCCGTGTTTATGATTGGACGGAGGAGGAGATGAATATTTTTTACACGTTATCAAAGAGAAAAATACAACAACCATTCTTGACAGCAAACTACATGGAAATGCAGATTTATCGTAGAAATTCTGTACCTCCATCCTCCTCACAGTGGGGTCTCGCTGGACGAGATTTAAACCAGATTTACGGCAATTCAATGGAAAGACCTGCGAATCCCAGTTGTACTTTGTGGAAATGTTTTTAGAAATATCGCTTTTATATATATTTTTTTTTTTTGCGGAAAAACTGCCATGGAAACGCAGCTAATGTGAGAACTATTCTTGCTGGGGTCCAGCAGGACAAGAAGTTCCAAGAATTACAAATGGGCCAAGATATTGACCAGAATTCCTACAGTAAATGAGTTAAAAGCCCGGCTGGATCCTCTCCCAGCTGCTCCAGGGTGAAGTTCTGGGTGACACCCTGGACAAGTGGCCACTTCATGCAGGGCCACATAGAAAGACAAACATACGTCATTTCACACACACACACACACACACACACACACACACACACACACACACACACACACAGCTACGGTCCATTCAGAGTTCCCAGTTCACCTCACATGCATGTTGCTGGAGCGCTGGAGGAAGCCAGCAGACACAGTGAGGCCCCAGGGCCTGGGAATCGAACTCGCAACACTCTTGCAGCGTTAACCGCCACTACAGTAATAATAATGATTATTATTATTTTATTACTTCACCTCCCGATGCACTCGACCGCTGACTGTTGCTCAAGTGTCAGCGTTTAAAAACCCTGGCAGGCCTCTGCTTGAAAGTGAGTCCTCGCTGCAGGAAATGTGTTTAGCAGCTGTTTTGCATTGCCGACTCACACACACACACACACACCTACACACGCACAAACACACACACGGACGAGAGGAAATGAAGTGTTCAGATGTGAGAGCGGCCGGCGCTGATAACCCAGGCTTTGCTAATAAAAAAATAAAAAAAAGTAGAAGAAAGTTTCTGCAGGTTCAGCAGAGCAGAGTTTCATACTGGAGTTGTGGTTGAGCAGAAGGTGCAGAAACATCACAAACCCCTCTGTGGGGCCTTCAGGGTGAGGCCAGGGTGAGGCTGGGTGTGGGTGAGGGTTCATCCCCCTGGTTTTGCTGCAGGGCTGCGGGAGGAAGGGGATTCTCAGCAGCAGCAGCTTCAGTGCAGCTGCACTTCGGTGCACCTTCTCCAAACTTCACAGAGCTTCTCGAGGTTCAAAGTGCTTTGATTTGGCCAACATGCAGACACAGTGGGAAGAAGGAGATAAATCAGGAGCTGGCGTCAGTGGAGGAGCACTTCAGAGATCAATAGATGAGCCGGAGCCAAGTCCCAACACTTCCTGCAGAAGATCCACGCAGGCTTTTCTCCGTCAGACAGGCAGGAAGTAGGAGAGACCATGAACTCTCTGTCCTCTGAGTCAGAGCAGGAGACGGAGAGCGAACTGTAGAGTGGCTCCAGGAATCAGTCAGTCAGTCAGTCAGTCAGTCAGTCAGTCAGTCAGTCAGTCAGCCAGTCAGTCATTCAGCCAGCCAGACAGCCAGTCATTCAGCCAGCCAGTCAGTCAGCCAGTCATTCAGTCAGCCAGTCAGACAGCCAGCCAGTCAGTCAGTCAGTCAGTCAGCCAGCCAGCCAGCCAGCCAGCCAGCCAGCCAGCCAGTCAGTCATTCATTCAGTCAGTCAGTCAGTCAGTCAGCCAGCCAGTCAGTCAGTCAGTCAGTCAGTCAGTCAGCCAGCCAGTCAGTCAGTCAGTCAGTCAGTCAGTCAGTCAGTCAGCCAGCCAGCCAGCCAGCCAGCCAGCCAGTCAGTCAGTCAGCCAGCCAGCCAGCCAGTCAGTCAGTCAGTCAGTCAGTCAGTCAGTCAGCCAGCCAGCCAGCCAGCCAGCCAGTCAGTCAGTCAGTCAGCAGCAGCAGCAGCCTTGTCAGTTATGTTTCCCGACAACCTCAAGAAACCGTCCAGACGGAGAACTTGTGCTTAGTGGCCGAGGAGCTCCCGCTTCTCTTCTCCTTCTCCTCTTCTGACGCTGCAACTTTTTTCTGTCTGCGTTGTCTTTAAATGGGCTTTTTTAGCACGATCAGCGAGACGTTCGGGTTCCCCGTGACGATCCCGTTTGATGCGGTTGATGGTTTAACCATGGAAAAAAAAACCAAACAGTTTCCCTCCTCCTTATTAAGGAGCTCAGCCGCTCTCGGTTTCCAGGTGCAGGCCAGAATTTGCACGTTCAACGCTGGACTTTTATCGCGGCTTTTATCACAATGTCGATTGTGCACCTTTTTTTTTTTCTTTTTTAATTTCCTCCCCACCGTCTGCATCTGTTTTTTCCTTCCAGGCTGGTGAAGGACGCCCCCTGGGACGAGGTCCCGGTGGCCCACTCCCTGGTGGGCTTCGCCACCGCCTACGACTTCCTGTTCGAGTACCTGAGCAAGGCGCAGCAGGAGCGCTTCCTGCAGGTCATCGGCAACGCCTCGCGCCTCATGTACGAGAAGTCCTACGTGCGGGGGTGGGGCTTCCAGTACCTGCACAACCACCAGCCCACCAACTGCGTGGCCCTGCTGACTGGCAGCCTGGTCTACATGACCCAAGGTGAGTTAGAAATAAAACTTTAGTGAGAAGGTAGTGAAAGGTTTTCGGGCGCGCTTCAAGCTCCAGTGTGTAATATTTGGAGATATTTTGAAGAAGAAACAGCGACCTCAAGTGGTGACATTTTAGATTGCAGCGCTCTTTCACTTCCCTCCCCCTCCTGGGTTTGCCAGTGAGCTACAGTGGCCGGCGTTGCCAAACCTGGAGACCTCGTCCACCTTCTTCTTCTTCTTCTTCTTCTTCTTCTTCTTCTTCGTTGGTTTATTTGAGGACCTTAGCGTTCGCCCTCATGATGAAAAGTGCTGTCCGTGGATACCAGACTGGCAGTATGGCGGTGCGCCGATTCTTCCCAGTGGCCACTCGAGGTACTGCGGCAAAACAACGGGCTCGCACGGGAGGTTGAATTCCAGCTTTGTGTGTTTGCTCGTCGCCGCCTCCTAGCGCTACAGTTCCACTTCGGGGAATTCTGCAGGAATTGAAAGAAAGTGAAAAAAAAAGTGAGGCTTTCAATCCTCACATTGTAGCATTTCTCTTTAAATTGGTGCCTGATGATGAAGGTGACGGTGCTGATCCTGCATGTGTGCATGCAGCCGGGATCAGATACAGTACGGAGAGTCTGGGCCTCCTGCATTCCTCTGGAATTTACCCAGCGGACCGTGAATGAGAGAGAGAGAGAGAGAGAGAAGAGGGGAAAAACTCCAGACTTCCTGGGTATAAAGTTACCTGGATCTGCAGCAGCCAGAGCGCCACCGCCTGGTGACCAGGAGTCACTGTGTGAGCCTCACTGGTGTCGCTCCGCTCGCTGCTCATTGTTTTCTCCGGAACTTTCTCCCACTTTGAGTTTGAAGTGTTTTTTTTTTTTTCCTGCTTCAGATTCTGCAACAATGTTGCAAACCACTGCCCGCTCCTCCTCCTTCTCCTTCCTCCCCCTCCACTTTTTCTTCCTCCTCCTCTTCCTCCTCTTCTTTCCCCTCTCCATCCCGTTTCCTCCTCCTCCACTTCTTCCTCTTTCTCCTGTTACTCCTCCTCTTTTTACTTCGTCTCCTCTCATTTCCTCCTTCTACTCCTTCTACTCCTCTCTCTCTCTCTCTCTCTCTCTCTCTCTCTCTCTCTCTCTCTCTCTCTCTCTCTCTCTCTCTCTCTGTGCACGCAGCAACACGTCGGTCACGTCAGACTGAATGTTTCGCTGCAGCCTCGTCTGGAAAGGAGTTTTTTCTGCTCCGCACGTTGACAAAAGTGACAGATTCTCCCCAACTGTGAATTTTTGCAAACTGTTTGGACTTGTTTGAGTTATTGTGGAGCAGAGAGGGTAGAGGAGGAGGAGGAGGAGGAGGAGGGGGAGTGTGTACAAGGAGAAGGAAGAAGCTGATTGGTTCCACCTGAACGGTGGTCGGCAGTTGTCAAGTCTGGTTTTTTTCAGTGGCGCCACGAACCAGGACACGTTTGAGCTGCGTGTCTGTTTTCCACATGGTGGCGCCGCTGGTCTCAGTATGATGTCATTGGGCGTGCAGGCAAAACAAGGTCCTGAGTGAGGATTTCCATCAAGCCGTCGCAGGAATCAAGGAGCGTGTCTGACACTGTGTTGTCTGCTGCTGCTGCTGCTGCTGCTGCTGCTGCTGCTGCTCCAGCCTCTCTGCGCAGCGTGCCAGCGGTTCCTGTTTGCTGCCAAATAGTTGCTCCGTGTTTCGCCGGCTGGCTGAGATCCCCGGAGCCAAAACAAACAGCGTTGGGAAAGATTCCAGGAGACGGAGGTGGAGGTGGGACGGAGGTGGAGATGATGAAAGCTCTGTGTTCAACCTCCTTGTTCTGATCTTAATCAGTTATGATCCTGGAGCAGCTTTTGATTTACCGCTTTCCCCCAAAAAAATACTTTAAAAAAAGGGGAAAAAAAAGAGAAGCAGTTGAGCCCTGTGTTTGCAGCCTCCTGCTTAAAAAAAAAAAAGAGCTCAACCCTGCCCTCTGTCTGGCCCCGCCAGGGTACCTGCAGGAGGCCTACCTGTGGACCAAGCAGGTGCTGTCCATCATGGAGAAGTCGATGGTGCTGCTGCACGACGTGACGGACGGCTCGCTGTACGAGGGCGTGGCCTACGGCACCTACACCACCCGCTCGCTCTTCCAGTACCTCTTCCTGGTGCAGCGCCACTTTGCCATCGGCCACTTCGACCACCCCTGGCTGCTCAAGCACTTCGACTTCCTGTACCGCACCATCCTGCCCGGTGAGCAGCTCGCAAATAAAGAACATGAATCATATCTGACAGGATCGCTTTCACAGATATACATCTAAATAAATACATATATATAAATACATGTATATACATGTACACACATATATAAAAATCAATCAATCAAAATCCCGCTGCTGTTGACACGGTCGTCGTCGGCCACTTCCTGTCTTTACGCCGCCCCACCACCAGGGTTCCAGCGCACCGTGGCCATCGCCGACTCCAACTACAACTGGTTCTACGGGCCGGAGAGCCAGCTGGTCTTCCTGGACCGCTACGTGCTGAGGAACGGCAGCGGCAACTGGCTGGCCGAGCTCATCCACCAGAACCGAGTCAAGGAGGGAACTGGCCAGGCTGGCAAGGGCCAACGCTGGTGCACCCTGCACACCGAGTTCATCTGGTGAGAGCCACCTCCTGCTGCTGCTGCTGCTCCTCCTGCTGCTGCTGCTGCTCCTCCTGCTGCTGCTGCTCCTCCTGCTGCTCCTGCTGCTCCTGCTGCTGCTTCTGCTGCTCCTGCTGCTGCTCCTCCTGCTGCTGCTCCTGCTGCTGCTGCTGCTGCTGCTGCTGCTGCTGCTGCTCCTGCTGCTGCTGCTGCTGCTGCTCCTGCTGCTGCTCCTGCTGCTGCTGCTGCTGCTGCTCCTGCTGCTGCTGCTCCTGCTGCTGCTCCTGCTGCTGCTGCTGCTGCTGCTGCTGCTGCCTCCTGCTGCTGCTGCTCCTGCTGCTGCACCTCCTACTGCTGCTGCTGCCCCTGCTGCTGCTGCTCCTATCCTGCTGCTCTGCTGCTGCTCCTGCTGCTGCTCCTGCTGCTCCTGCTCCTGCTGCTCCTGCTGCTGCTGCTGCTGCTGCTGCTGCTCCTCCTGCTGCTCCTGCTGCTCCTCCTGCTGCTGCTCCTGCTGCTGCTCTGCTGCTGCTGCTGCTGCTGCTGCTGCTCCTGCTGCTGCTGCTGCTGCTCCTGCTGCTGCTGCTGCTGCTCCTGTTGCTCCTACTCCTCCTCTACCTCCACCTCCGTATCCTCCTTCTTCTTCTTCCTCTTCCTTCTTCTTCTTCTCCTCCTCCTTGTCTTCCTCCACTGTGCACCTCCTCTTCCTGCTCCTCCTCCTGTAGCTCCTGATCCTTGTCCTCCTCCTCTTTTTCTTCTTCCTCTTCCTCCTCCATCTTCTCCTCCTCCACCTCCTCCACTTCACCTTCTCCTCCTTTTCTTCCTCCCCCCCCCCACACACACCACCACCACCTCTCCTCCTCCTCCTGCTCCTCCTCCTCCTCCTCCTCAAGACTTTCCAATTCCTTGTAACTTCAAGCTCCTTCATTGTTTGTTTAGTGAGGTTGTGATGTTGGTTGGTGCTCAGTTCTTCATCCACCAACTGCTGGTCTTGGTAGATGACCTCCAGGCTCCAAACCTTCTCCACAAGAATGTTTCCCCTCAGAGCTGCAGAGAACCCAGAGCAGAACTTCCTGTCTTGCTGCGATGGACGGTCAGAACCTGACAGCTCCCCCCTCTGGCCCCTGCAGGTACGACCCGGCCTGGCCCCCCGGCCGCCCCCGGACTTCGGGACGCCGCGGCTGCACCACTTTGAGGACTGGGGCGTGGTGACGTACGGCGGCGCGCTGCCGGCCGGCGCCAACAGCACCTTCCTGTCCTTCAAGTCGGGGAAGCTGGGCGGCCGCGCCATCTTCGACATGGTGCACCGGCGCCGCTACAGCCAGTGGCTGAGCGGCTGGCGCAACTTCAACGCCGGCCACGAGCACCCGGACCAGAACTCCTTCACCTTCGCGCCCAACGGCGTGCCCTTCATCACCGAGGCGCTCTACGGCCCCAAGTTCACGCTGCTCAACAACGCCGTGCTCTTCAGCGCCCCCCGGGGGTCGGAGGGAGGCTGCTTCAGCCCCTGGAGCGGCCAGCTGACGGAGGCCTGCGACTCCAAGTGGCTCAAGTACAAGTCGGGGCCGGCGGGCGACGCCCGCGGCCGGGTGGAGGCCGCCATGGAGGCGGCGGGCGTGGTGCTGCTGCGGGCGAGGCCGGCGCCGCCCACAGCCCCGAGCTGGGAGTGCGGCGCCCAGCGCAACCTGCTGCTGCTGCAGCCGCAGCTGCTGCTGCTGCTGGACCACGTGCAGCTGGAGGCGGGCGGCGCGCGCCGCCGCCATGAGCGCCTTCTTCCACAACACGGAGCTGCCCTTCCGCAGCACGCGCCGCCGCCCGCGCCGCCACGTGGTGGCGCAGGACGGCCAGCGCTACCACATGCTGTGGGCGGAGGAGGGCGCCGGCGGGACCAGCAGGGGCGCCGGGCTACTGGCCCTACCCGCTGGGCTACCCCTACAACGGCTCCAACTACGCCAACGTGACCACGCCGCTGCGGGCGCCGCGACACCCGCGCCGCCACGCCTTCCACGGCCCCGGCGTGGAGGTGCGCAGCCTCAGCCTGCGGGGCGACGAGCGGCGGGTGGACGTCCACCTGGCCACCGCCGACCACACCTACACCATCTACCTGCTGACGACGCCCTCCGCCGGCGGCGGCGGCAAGTCACTGCTGGCCATGGTGCTGCGCGACGGCGAGAAGATTGTGTTTGAGCAGGAGGTGAAGGAGGAGAAGGAGCTGGAGGAGGAGGAGGCGGTGGAGGAGGTGGAGGAGTACGTCAACGTGGTGGAGGACAACCTGCAGCACGTCAAGCCCGTCTTCCAGCAGATGGAGAGACACATCCTGGGCCGCGTGCTCAACGCCGCCACCTTCAGCCGCTCGGCGGCCGAGCACCTGCTGCGCCCGCAGGGCCGCGGCAGGAGGACGCAGCAGGAGCAGCTGGTGGAGAAGATGTTCGCCATGTCCTCCGGGAAGCAGGCGGGCGGGAGGGGCGGAGGTGGGCGGGGCAACAAGCTGGCGGAGAACCCGCCCGACATTTTTGCACAGATCGAGGCCAGCGAGAAGCGGGATCGCCAGCGGGCGTACCAGGACGGGCCAGAGGGGGGCGACGCAGAGCCGCAAGCCTTCATGGACTACGGCGAGGGGCGGCGGAGCAGCAGCAGCAGCAGCAGCAGCAGCAGCAGCAGCAGGAAGGGCGCCTTCGTGCGGGGCCGCAAGTTCAAGGAGGTGCGTGGCGGGGGAGGGGCGGAGGGCGGGGCCACGGTGGCGTCCGCCGCCAGCGCCGCCACCTACTACGTGCGCCTCTTCCTGCTGCTCAACACCGCCACCTTCTTCCTGCTGCTGGCCGTCATACTCAGCCGCTTCCACCGGGGGCGCAGCCTGCACACGCAGAGGTGCTTCTACACGGCGCTGCTCGTCGACTGCCTCATCCTGCTCTACCTGTACTCGTCCTGCTCGCACGCACAGTGCTAGCACCAGCCAGCCAGGGGGCGCCGGCGAGAAGGGGAGAAGGTCGCTTTTGACAAGGGTTTTTATTTTATTTTATTATTTTATTTTTTTCGCAATTGAAGTTTGTCCGGGAGTCAGAGTTTCCGGAAAAACCACACAAGGAAATAAAAAATACCTCCAGCCTCGAGGGAGCTTGTGGCGTTTCGTCGGGTCCGACTACTTTTTAACCTTTTATCGACCTCTGTCCGGACTTTTATTGTGATTTTTTTTTTTTTCACACCTGATTAATTGTTATTAGAATTTTTCAATTCCGCTTCGACTTTGACACGACACTGAAATCCGGACGTTGCCTTTGAAAAGTACATTTTGCATCCCGTTCACCTGAGGTTGTGCTTCCACCTTGAAATTTAGAGATGAATTTTATTTTTGCCTTCTTTCTTTTTTTCTCTCACCCTCCTGTGACCTTCACTTAACAGCGGAGGTCACACCTACCCACTGGTGTGTGTGTGGGGTTACTAGCGACAGGAAGCAGAACGACAGCGGTAGAAACCAGACCTCTTCTGGCGTTCAACACCAGGTGTGTGTGTGTGTGTGTGTGTGTGTGTGTGTGTGTGTGTGTGATTCAGAGGTTCCTGGCTGAAGTCAAAGAAAGACGGAAAACTCAAGGTTAGCCACTAAAAACAACCCAGCCGCTTCATCCGTGACTTGACGTTGCCTTTTTTTTTATGTTTCCTTCATTGCTCCCTCAGAAATACATTGAAATGTATATATGTGAAAGCAAGATATATTTTTTATGGTCTGGTGTTGTTTGTTGTCCTTGTTGTTTTTTTTTTTATCATTTGTAAATAAAATTACTCTAACGTGCCGAGCTGTGTGGGTGTTGAGTCAAGATTTGTCAAACCTATTTTTTTTTCTCCATATTATTTTGGTTTATTTGTCAGATTTCGTGTTAAAAGATTGAAATGACCGACTGTTCCTTTTCCAGACGACAACAAGAAAAGAAAGCAGCGGCTGACTGCTGGTGGTGTTGTGATGGAGCGGTTGATCACTTCCAGATGGGCTCCCGTGGGCCCCAAATACCACCCCCTCCCCCTCCCTCGACCCCTACGCAATAAACCGTGACCTTTGGTGCCTGCGTGGGAGTGACAGCCTCGACTCGTGCATTGACTTTGTCTCACTTACACAATAATAAAGTCAAGAATCAAGAAGCTGCTGGTGTGAAACCAACAGGCGATGACCTGTGGAACAAACCAGAGCGCCACCTTCAGGCGTGTCACACCGCCACCTGGCGGCCGTAACGAAGGCACATTCTGGCTCTTCAGGGTTGACTCGGCGCCACGTGACCGCAACGGCAAGCCGTCACTCGGAGGCACGCAGTGCAGGAAGGTAAATAACACGCACCGGATGTCAAACAAATAAAAGCAATTCAACCACTTAAACGCAGATAACGGGGCTTTTAAAACCTTGAAACAATTGCGTGGAATTAAAATGTACTTTATTCCCAGAGTTGTTAGTTTACATTGTGATCCCAATGATAACTGGTATGAAATACGTCGAACAGTTTCATCCAAATGACGTACTTTTACCACAACTTCGCTGGTCTGTTTTTTTAACATCTCTGCCGTTTGTCACAAAGCGTTTTTGAACCTTCTCGCTCGCCGTAGACCGATTGAAAAAAAAAACTTTATTGTCCACGCTATTTGGTACCACCAAACAGCGTCGCAGTTGAATTTCTCACTCCGCCCTTTCTCACAATACTTAATTTTTAAACCTTCTCGCTCGCTGTCGGCCGGTTAAACTTTATTGTCCACGCTGTTCGTAGCACCAAACAGCCACGCGTTACATTCTCGTTACGTCTTTTGTCTCAAATCTTTTTTGTACCTTCTCGGTTGCCGTCGAGCGGTTGAGAAAAAAAAACAAAACTTTATTGTCCACGCTGTTTGGTAACATCTCGTGCAACATGGGCGCGCGCGTCGGGCGTATGTTCAGGAACTTCAACCTGGAGAACCGGGTCCACCGCGAGCTCGCCAAGGAGAAGCCGCGAGTGGCGCCCCGGCACGCGGTCACGGAGCCGCAGCAGCAGCAGCAGCAGCCGCCCACTGCCGCCGCTACTTCCGGAGGAGGTGAGTTATCCGGATTTGAAGCCGTCTCCTCTGCGGTCAAGCCGGGGCTGGGGCTCGGCCGTCGGGTGAGCAGTCCCGCGGACTCACCGTGACGCGGTGTTTGTGTTTCCAGCGGCGGTGGAGGAGGCGGTGAACCGGAAGGACGACCCGCTGCTGGCCCTCCTCAGGTCGGTGTACGTGGACTCCACGGACCCCGCGCCGGCAGAGGTCAGGAGGGGACACCGGGACATGTTGGGCAGCAGTTTACTGTCACACACTACACAAACAGCAAACTACTGCTTCCAGAATTTACCCAGAGTCAAACTTCCCTTTTACTGGTTACAACACGTTGGATCTGTAGTCAATTTCTTGCCCATTTTGTTTTGTTTTTTTTTTAAGTATGGAATTTGGGTGCCTCTGACGTGCAAAACAGTGTACGATGTTCTTGATATTATATCATAGTTTCACAACTCCCCAACAGGCGACAAAACCAGTGACGAGTGCGGGTGGCGAGCGGCGGCCCTTGAAGTTCCACCTGCCGGCCAGTGTCTACGGCCTGGCGGAGCTCACGGACGTTCCCGTGGGCAAGCTGACCATCGGCGAGGCTCTGAAGGCGCTGAGCAGCCACAGGCGGCAGCCCGAGACGTGGACGCCCGAGAAGATCGCCCTGGACTACGCCCTGGACTTGAAGGAGGCAAAGTCCATCTTGGAGTTCTTCATTCCCTTCCAGGTGGAGATCATACCACCCAAGGGCCAGGAGACCAAGCAGATCAAGGCTTCGTAAAGCCCTCATGAACTGCAGAGCAACTTTACCTGATTTATTTATGTATTATTTTAATGAGGTCGGTGAGGAGGTTGTGCAGATCAGAACCAAAAAAAAATCAGAGTTTCTAGAGCTTTGGAGCAGATGTTCTTCGGTTTGATCCATGGATCTGAAACGGTGAGGTATGAGTTAAAGTACTCATGTATAAAACATTGACAAACTACGTCAACTACTAATGAACAAACACATTTTCAAACATGTGTCCATGTCGGAAAACTCTTCTACATCACGTCATTCTCACCAGACAGCATTTCCTTCTGTTTCTGTTTGCGCACACGTTGTGAACTTGAGTGTTTCTCTTGCTGCCCGACCCGCCTGCTCAGCTCGGATAATGTACTTCTGATGGACACCATCCACCTTCGGTCAAAGTCGTATTGGTAACAGCAGCAGTAGTGTTGATATTACAGTCCTAGCAAGCAATAATACCTGCTTGTGCTACATTTTAAGGCATTAACAATATGATGTGCATTTAATTTGAAATTCAAATGAGTCATTTTGGGGACACAGTTGACTCGCATGTGATTCCTGGTTGTTAGCGCTGCCATGCTAGTGGTTTATTACTCATTCGTTACATGTTTGTCATTTATGTGTGAAGCTGAAAGGCAACGCAGCAAAGCAGTCGGCTCTAGCAGAGGAGTCAAATATTCTGTTCAGGTTGTCAGACTCAGCTGTCAGTAAGCCTTCATATTGTTGGCAAGTTGAATCACTGGAGTAATGGGACAGGAGTAAACACCACAAAGTGCTGTCATTGGAGGAGTAAATCTCTCTGCCACCTCTTTGCTGTTTGTACGCACAAATCTTAAGATAATAAAGTTATTATTTTTTTGGTTGTCATAGTATGTTGGTGTTGTTGCATCACTTATTCCAGCAAGGTACGTTTTTGCCATCACCAGAAGGCCCTACATGGTCACTCTCACCTCCAGAGGCCCAAAACGGAACTTCCTCCCCCACAAGCCACGCCCATCATCCCGTACAATTGTCCCGATTGGACAGGGCTGCCAAAAACGGGTGTCAGTTCTCGCTGGATGCAAAGTTGTGGTTGGGTAGAGCGATGGTTGACGGAAATGCCTTCAGAATAAAGGTGGTACGAAAAGGAAAAAAAAATGTAAATTGAAAACTTCGACGTGAAGCGCAATAGCATAAAAGATATGAAATAAAGTGATTCAAGCACGTGTTGGAAGGAATGACAGCTGGCAAACTGTAATGAAATCAGTCGTCGGTTTGTTTGATTCACTGCTATTTCAGTGGTTGGAAAAGAAATGCGCGCAATTTCATGTTTGCTTTGCTTGGTAGATTTTCTTGTTGGAGAAGGGTAAGGTTAAAGCGTAATAGGGTGATCTTATTTTGAAGAAAAAAAACCCGGAAATACTCAGTGTGCTGTTAGCATCCCACTGGTGTTGGTAGTTTCCAACACTGCGGTGATGTTTTAGGCCACAGTGTGTTACATCTGGTGCGGGAGGATGGACGTCTTTTAACTCCTGGTTGTGTGTGTGTGTGTGTGTGTGTGTGTGTTTGGGGACGACGACGACGACCGGAAACTAGTGTTTAAAGACAGACGAGCCAGCTCGGTGTTCCCCTGCTGGCGCTCCCCTGGAAACACAAGGAGAGGAAAGCAAATCACGGATTGTCACCGCAGGCGCGGCGGCGGCACCATCATCTGCCTTCCTGGGCTCCAGCTGCACCCTGGAGCAAGAAGAACCGTCGTTGGCGTCTCGCTTCCGGAGAAAAGACGCGAGGTTCCCGTTTGTCCCCGCCTGGAAGGAGGCGTCGAGATGCTGCGCTCGGCGGCGGACTGATCCGGATCTTGCTGAGCCGCTTCCCGGGCTTCATCTCGGGGGGACTCAAACAGGTAACACGCCGCAGTAGTGGTGGTGGTGGTGGTGTTGGTGTGGGCGTTGTGTGGTTTGTGTAGTTGGACCGACAACTAACTTAATCCGTCAAAACAACTCTCGCTTCTCTGTGAACTGGCCCTTAAATCCCGGCGATGAGCCCCAGGGGGCGTCGAGTGAACCGCCGTGATTGCAACCATTTTGGGAACACAGCTGGACGGCGGTTCTTCCAACAGGGAACAAGTCGAGCTGCAATTTTATTATTTTTTTTTTATTATTATTATTTTTTTTTAAATTAAAGGCCGCAGAGTCGTTTCTCGCATGGCGGGGTCGATGAAGTGAGGGTCGAGATGAGCTCTTAATTCCTCCCGCCATCGATTTCCGGTGGCTCGATCCTCGTCCTCAGCGAGGCTTCCGGGGAAGAAAAAGCTCCTCGTTTGTTTTTTTTTATTACGGTGGGATTTAAAACACAACTGGATGCCGCACCACTGCCCCCCCTCCCCCCTCCTGCTGCGTTCAGGAGCATCAGCAGAACATCTGTTCCGTCGGTGTTAAACGTCAACAGTGTGTGTGTGTGTGTGTGTGTGTGTGTACAACCAACAGATACAGTCAGGTAATAACTGGTAATGCTGCCTTTGGTCATCTACTGCAGCCAGCGCCCCCTACAGACAGGTGTGGCAGCCTCGACCAGACTGTAGGGGAACCCAGAGGGTCCAAAAGGGTCTCGACTTACGACTGATGCTGCTTCCGACTGTGTACATTATGGGTTTGGCAGAGTGATGATGATGATGACTAGTAGCTAGTAGCAGCAGCTTAGCTCAAAGCTTTGGTGGTGGTGGAGCTCCATGTGCAGCCACAGCTGCCCTGTGGCAAACTGAAGGGAGCGTGGCAGCCAATCAAACCACTGCTCATCCAGTCACATTCCTACGAGGCAGCGTGGGTTAAGAGTTTTGCCCAAGGACACCACGACGGACTGGGATGGAGCGGGATTTGAACCGCCAACCTTTCGGTCATTGGACAGCCAGCCCTACCTCCTGAGCCCCAGTCGCTGTTTAAGTTTTCCAGTGATTTCTATTATGACTTCATGTCCGCCGACTGATTTCTGCATGCATCCACCTGAGCGCTGACTTCCTGCTCACCTGTCCTGTCCGCTGTGACTCCACTGGCTGCTTAATAACGGCAGAGCAGCTGTTGCGTAACGTCGCCCAGTTACCTTCAGACTCTGCAATAAAGCCCGTGGTGCACCCTGACTTCCTGCCACAGGATTGCTGCTGCTTTGATTGGCTTTCCACCCCCCGTTCACCAGCGACCCCCACCCTCACCCCCCCCCCCCGCCCAGCAGGGAAGAAGTGACTCCCAAGATTACGGAGCTCTTTCTCCGCAGATCAAAGCGCCGCTCGCTTGTTTGCAGGGCTGCGATAGTTTCATCGCCAGGCAGAGTCGTCGTCGTCGTCGTCTCTGCCTCTTCATCGCCTCCCAGCAGCAGCAGCAGCAGCAGCAGCAGCAGCAGCAGCAGCAGCAGCATGTCCTGGTGACACGTGATAACACAAAGTGCTGAATGGCTGCATATCCAGGCACTCCAAACCTTTTTTCTCCTCTTTTTTTTTTTAAAACCAATCACAGAAACATCCACCTGCCATTGCCTTTCATCAACCGCTGCTAATTGCGTTTGCTTTTCATTTTTAAAATTAAATATTATAATTATTTATTTTTTAAACCACACAGGTTCTTTTTTTTTTTTTTATCATATTGGGGGCCAAAACATGTCAGTCAGACATTTGGGATTTCAAAACTGTGGAAAAAATTTGTTGGAAACAACAGAATTTACTTCCTGGTGTTTACTGGAGCCATAGAGCGGTTTTTTATTGCCTGGCCGGTTGTCAGCTGCACAACGACCAGTGGCGACCAATCAGCTATCGGCTAAATCTGTCGTCTGGAAACGTTCAGATACACAGAATACGAAAAGTCAAATGGCAGAAGTAAAAGTTCGAGGAAAACGAAGATCGAGGAGGTTTGAAGACACCTAACAAACATGCTGAGACACTTTGTCGTGTGTGTGTGTGTGTGTGTGACAGGTTCCCGGCAGCCATGTGGGCGTGGCCACGCCGGCGCCAAGCGGGAACGCCTGCGTCCAGGTGGAGGCGCTGCTGAGGGGAGCGCGGATGCCCGCGATGCCCGGGGGAGAAGAAGCAGAAGAAGAATCTGAAGAAGAAGAAGAAGAAGAAGAATGGTCCACCCCTCCACCGCAGTTCTCCTCCCGGAGGCAGGGGGCGCCGCCGTGCACCAGGACTCCAGCAGCAGCAGCAGCAGCAGCAGCAGCAGCAGCGCCCTCTGCTGCCTGCTCACAGGGCTGCTGAACCTCTCCTCGTCCCAGAGGATGTCGGTGGAGAACGTCACCCTGGTCCGCCTGGTAGAGGGCGAGCAGGACCAGGAGGGGGCGCCGCCTGCCCCTAGCCCCACCGCCACCGCGCTCCCCCTGGTGGCGGGCGTGGGCCTGCCCCTGCAGGTCTTCCTGTGCGCCTCCATGGTGGCCATCGTGCTGCTGGCGCTGCTGGGCAACGCGCTGGTGTGCCTGATGGTGTACCAGCGCTCGGCCATGCGCTCGGCCATCAACATCCTGCTGGCCAGCCTGGCGCTGGCCGACGCCCTGCTGGCCGCCCTCAGCATGCCGGCGGCGCTGCTGACCGTGGCGGCGGGCCGCTGGCTGCTGGGCGAGTCGCTGTGCCGCGTGTCGGCGGCGCTCTTCTGGCTGCTGGCCACCGAGGGCGCCGCCATGCTGCTGGTCATCAGCGTGGACCGCTTCCTCATCATCATCGCCCGGCGCCAGGACCAGCTGAGCCCGCTGGGCGGGCTGCTGCTGGCGGCCGGCAGCTGGGTGCTGGCGCTGACGCTGGCCCTGCCGCTGGCGCTGGGCGCCCGCCGCTGCCCAGCCCCGGGCGCCCCAGTGCGTGCTGGGCTACAGCGGGAGGCGGGCGGCCGGGCTCACGCGCTGGCGCTGACGCTGGCCTCCTTCTTTGCGCCCTTCGCCGTCATGCTCTACACATTCCTGGGCGTGGCGGGCGCCATCCGCCTAACGCGTGCGGCGCGTCCACAGCCACCCGGCGGTGGCGGTGGACGGCGTGAGCCTGAGCCAGGCGACGGGCGGCGCCAACAAGAAGCCGCTGGGCCTGCTGGGCCTGCAGCGGCCCTTCCGGGTCAGCGTGGACGTGAGCTTCAAGACGCGAGCCTTCGCCACCATCCTGCTCCTCTTCGCCGTCTTCGCCGTGTGCTGGGCGCCGCTGGCCGCCTACAGCCTGGCCGCCACCTTCAGCCGCCGCTTCTACGGCGGCGACGCCTTCTTCCAGGTCAGCGCCTGGGTGCTGTGGCTGTGCTACCTCAAGTCGGCCCTCAACCCGCTCATCTACTACTGGCGCATCAGGAAGTTCCGCGACGCCTGCCTGGACCTGCTGCCCCGCTACTGCAAGTTCCTGCCGCCGCTGCCCGGCAACGCCAAGCGCCGCATTCAGCCCAGCGCCGTGTACGTGTGCGGCGAGCACTGTGCCGTGGTCTGAGGTCGGTGAAGCCCCGCCCCCAAAAGAAAACACTGGAACTCTGGCGAAAAGCGCACTCGTCTCGTATTTCCTGGCTCTGTTTTTACTGTTTGGTGGTACAATTTTTTGCAAAAGTCAAGGAATAATTCAGTACTGTAAGGAAAAGAAATACATAGATGAGGGCGACACAGTGGCGCGGTGGTTAGCACTCGCCTCTCACAGCAAGAAGGTTGCAGGTTCAATTCCGGGGTCTCCTGGGGTCTTTCTGTGAGGAGCTTCCATGTCCTCCCTGTGTCTGCTGGCCTCTCTCCAGGTTCTCCAGCTTCCTCTCACACTCCAAAAACCTGCGTGAGAGGTGATTTGGGAACTCTAAATTGTCCGTAGGTGTGAGTGCGAATGGTTGTTGGTCTCTGAAGCTGCGTTTCCGTGACCGTTTTTCCACAAAATAAAAGCGGTGTTTCTAAAATTTCGACAAAGCACAGCTGCGATTCGCAGGTGTTGCCACTGAATGGTGTGAAGCTCATAAACCGTGGTTCTGGTCCCGCGAGACCCACTGCGAGGAGGATGGAGGTCCAAAATATTTTGCGTTCAAAATTCAAAATATAACGACCGTTGGTTGCCGTCAAGAATGGTTGTTATATTTTCCTATTTGATGACTTGTAAAAAAAAAAAATTCCGTCTCCTCCTCCGTCCAATCGTAACCATTTTCACTGGTCAGTGAACTGGTCACGTGACCCCGTACGTCACGTCCGCTGACGCGTCAATGCGAAAAAAGTGTTTCCGTGAGACTTTTGAGATATTCCTCAATATGGATACGTCAAAACCTTTGAGCCATATTTGAGAGGTTTTTCCACGTTAAGCTGTTTCCCAGGTTTCGCGCAATTCCAGGGGGGTCATGGAAACGCAGCTTACGTGTCCCTGTGATGAAGTGACCACTGGTCCTGGACCAGTGGTGGCAGCTGGGAGAGGCTCCAGCAGACCCTGAGTTCCCTGAGTTGAGCAGGAAGTGGCTGCTGAAGATGGACGGATGGATAAATCACTGAGGAATTCCAGTGTGGGCGGGGAAAATGTGTCCAGGAAAACGTTTTTGAAGCTACAACCAAATAGCTTTCACACTGGCGTGAACAGGAAGTGTCTTAGCAACACCAGAGAAGAAGAAGAAAGAAGAAGAGACAGACCGTGATGGGTTGTGTGTTTGCAGACACTTTACCTTTAAATCATCAGCACCTTTTTGCTCGCCTAGAAAGACGCTACATGCTACTTGATGTGTATAAAGTATAGTTGACACTGTTGCCATTAGATTCACATTTTTTTGTTTTTGTTGGGTTTTTTTTGTGCTTTCATCCCCTTCAGTCTCGAGAAAACAGGGTATAAAGCAAAGGGGGGGGGGAAACGGTTGTTTTTGCACAACGTTTCTGC
This sequence comes from Thamnaconus septentrionalis, assembly GCA_009823395.1. Lineage (NCBI taxonomy): Eukaryota > Metazoa > Chordata > Actinopteri > Tetraodontiformes > Monacanthidae > Thamnaconus > Thamnaconus septentrionalis. The sequence goes on from CM020519.1 coordinate 1,716,920, forward strand.
ACAAACTTGCCTTTTTTTTCCTCGCTGGAGCCTCTAAACCCCGCCCCCATCGCCGTCCGATCACGGTGTGGCGGAGTAATTTCCTGCAAATTCACGCCTTTGGAAGGAAACTGGACTTCTTCACTCGCCTGGACAATGTTTTTTAGCTTTTTGTTTTCTTTTTAAATCCAGAGATGGAGACGAAGGAAAAAAAAAAATCAGTAGCAGTTTTGCATTATTTATTTTTTTTCCAGTCTTGACAATTTGACCCCGACTCTGCGCTCAAAGTCCAGTTGCCTTCCGGTTGCGGCCAGTCCTCCCACCATTCCTCCCTCCTCAAATCTCAGGTGTGAATTCCTCCCGAGTCAACGTCGGGGAAAAAAACCATCGGAAAAATGCTCTTTGTTGCGATCTTTTAACCTAGTTTTTCCAGTTTAAATTACATTTAAAGGGGAAAGTGGAGGGAAGGAAAATGCAGTTGTTGTCCAGTTGCAATACGTTGCTCTCTAGCGTGGAACCCCAGGATTCGGGATGTTCGGAAGTCCTGTCGCCCCCTGCAGGTGCTCACGAGGAAGATCTCCACTGCCTTAAACACTGAACGTTTAGCCGCCACGTGTCTCCTTGACAGCAGCCTGACGGAAATGTTCTCAGACCTTCGGCCAACTTCCCCTCCCCCTCAGTGCAAAGCAGTTTGTAAGATTTCGAGCGATAAAAGCCAGCAAAATCGGAATTAGCGACGTTTATTATCGTGAGGGAAACAGCATGACCGCAAAACTTCTTTGTATCGTTCCTTTCAAAGTCGTCGCCCTCGGCCGGCATCGTTCCCCTTCTCGCCGCCCGCCGCTGACTTTTAGGTGGGCGGAGTCACGCCAACGTTGGAATGCCTGTTTTTATTCATTTTTGTATTTCAATGTTTTAGGATGTGCCTCTTGATTAGTGCGTTTGCCAGTCAGAATGCTGCTACATCTGGTGAAAATGTGCAATTTTTCGGTGTACTGTACCGTTTGAATGTAATAAAACTTTCTTATCTTGGTAAATTTGTCGGAGGGTTTTGTCCACCGTGGTCAATGACCATGTGCTGAATTTTATTTCTAATATTGTTGGAGGGTTTTTCATTTTGTGGCCCTGGAAAAAAAAAAAAAACTTTATTCCCGAAAAAACACTTTTAATGCTGACAAAGTGATAACAAGATAGCTCACAAAGCAGAATATGCTGTGTGTGTATATATATATGTGTGTGTGTGTATGTATATATATATATATATATATATATATATATATATATATATATATATATATATATATATATATATATATATGTCCAAACTTTTGAATGCTAGTGTATATATAATATCAAATGAGTCTTTCTGAGTGAGTCCTGCTCCAAGGTCGAGCCGCACTGCCGCCAACACGGTGATTTTAATTGGCCCAGCGGGTTGACGTGACGGCCGTCCACCTTTAATCTGGACCCCAGAAGGTCCTTCAAAGAGACGTTAATCTGCTCCCAACATGAAAGGTGAGCAAATGAGGCCGGCTGGCGGGCGTCACGGTTGCAACACATCCATGAAAGGTCAGCCACGGGTTCTTTTTTTTTTTTTTTTTTTCAAACCATCCCAGCAGACACCAGCAGGACCTCCTCTGACCTCTGTGACCTTCAGTCGGTGGGTCGGTCCAGATCCATCCGAGTCTCCAGACGTGACGGGTGGGCGAGAGAGAGAGGGAGAGAGAGAGAGAGGGAGGACAGTGGCGGCGGCGCTCCTAATCATCTTCCTCGCTGGGACTCATTATGCAGCCGGCGGCGGCTAATGAGCGGCGCCCGCAGCTTTGAAGCTTCACTTTAATCACGGCGCCGCAGAAGACCATTCCTAAGCAACGGCCACTCGCCGACGTCTCGGGGGAGGGGGAGGAGGAGGGGGCGGGGTGACGAGCTGCAGTGTGGGTGTGGGACGGGTGGGGGGGGGGGACAGAGTGGGAATACACCGTAAAAAAAAAACCTCAAAAATAAGCCCTCAAATCCAGCAGGTTCTGCTGAGATGATTAGAACTCCCAATTTGGATTTTCTTGTTTCTTTGAAAACTCAGCTTGAAACTTTTTTTTTTTTTTTTTTTCTCCGGCGGGGATGATGATTGAAGTTCAGGAAGTTTAAAACTCTTCCAACAACAGAGTTGAAAGAAGAGACTTTCACTTAAAATTGGAAATCCACACAGCTCCTCCTACGTCCTGACGCTGGAAAAAAAGAAGTGATGAAGTTTGGCTGAACTACCAGCCGGTGTCTCGACACAGTCCCACCTCGGAGCAGCACCACCAGGCCTCCAGGAAAAAAAACAACTTTATTCAATTCAGATGTTTTCACTCCATCGGCATCCTGGGAGAATTCTCCGGTTGATTGGTGCAAATCTAGAGCCTTGTGTGTTGACTATGATGCCTCATTACAACCCTATGACCTCTGCTGCAAGGTCGAGATTTTCTTTCCCCCTCACTGTCACACACACACACACACACACACACACAGCCGTGTGACTCTGTCAGTCTTGACTGCAAGGACTTGTGGGTAACCTGGAGTGCCTCTGATTCCTCTGCGTGGGCTCCGCGTCCGCCAAGTGGCGATGCCTCTGAATATATTTTCAGTTTTTTCAAGAGGTATCATGCGGTTGCCCCGGGCGACGGCCACGCACTCCAACCAAGGGATGAACTGAAAGGTCGAGAAGAAGAAGAAGAAGAAGAAGATGAAGAAGAAGAAGAAGAAATGTGAGATTGTGCCGCTAAGCGCGCGGCTTGTAGCGGGCGAATCGAAATGACAAATTTTTCCACAATGGCTCAGCAAGCGAAGCTGCTTGTCAGGGAAAGGTGCCTTGATCGGCGCCCCCTTTTGTTTTACACAAACAACGTTAATTACGCCGATTGGATTTGAGCAACCGTGGGCCGCCGCCGCCGCCGCCTCCGCGAATCCATATTGTTGATAATGGGCCCCCAAACGGCGACGGCGCTGATGCTAATGGTTTCAATCCCTCCGGGATCTGAAACTCATCCTGCAACAAAGGAACAACGGGGTCGAGTTCCTCACGCGCGCTCTTTGGTGTTTACAGCATTTTTACCGGGGGAAAAAAAGAGTCATCTCCACACTTTTGTTGTTTTCCCGTCAACAAGAGCCCATTTAAAAAGAATAAAAGAAAAGATCCCGAAGCGCTGATGTTTGCCTGCGTCCCATCTGGAAGCTCTCAGCTGGCAGTGGGAGGGGCTAAAGAGTATTTTAAAAAGTCCCCCAGAACGTTTATCCAAATTACTTGGTGTGTTCCTTTAGTTTTTGGATCAAGAGGAGAGATTTCTTTTGAACTGTCCCGTTAAACTGGGATTATACCCATGGGTTACTGGTTTGGACTGTCGGTGCGTCACCCAGCAAACAAGTCTACGCCACAGACGAGCCGAGACGGTCCTGGTTTATTTCCTCTTATACTGCGACGGGCCCGAGGCGCTTTAAATTTCACGGCGCCGTGATTCATCGTGCGAGAGTGGGAGTTTTGTTGTTTTGTTTTTTTTAAACGTCTCCATTTCAGAATGAAACTCTTGGTTTCGCATGTCTGACTTCTTGCCAGAAAAAAAAAACTCCCACAGGGATCGCGGAGAGTGAAAGGAGGAGAAGAAGAGGAGGAAAAGATTCCACTCTATGCCAGGAGATGCTTGTTTCCATGGTGACGCGGAGGCATGTGCTCATGTGTATGATGACCTCACGCAACCATATCCTCCTCCTCCTCCCTCCTCCTCCTCCTCCTGCTGCTGCCGCTGCTGGGATGCAAGGCAGTGTGTTTTCCTCCTGCTGCAGTCACATGTCGGATTCACAGGAGGAGTTTTGTGTTGGAAACGTGAGAGATCCTCCGAGAACTGGAGTCCACCCACGAGGATTCCGAGCCGCCTGTTGCACTTCCTGTCTTCAAGGCTCGGCTCACTGGGCCGGCTGAGAAACCTTCTGTGTTACTACCTGAGCAGAGACGCCTTACCTCACTGGCTGTACCTTTTGTCCATTGTATAGTATTGTATTTATATGTAGTTTGTTTTACTTAGGCCAATCCGTTCTTCCTGATGCCAAACTACATGTTAAAACTACATGCCAAACAACATGTTAAATTAATATCAAAATACATGAGATATCTTGCGTGCTGTTGTTCTCAATGTATCCTAATGTTCTGTTGTGTCATGTTATTTTAAATGATGATGGCAAAATTTTTTGTTTTGAGGCAGAACTGCAATATTTTGAACATAAGGATCGTGAACGCACCACAGTCAACATTAGCGAGTACGTATTTGCAGAGTACATCTTTACTCAGTAGTAGTAGTAGTAGTAGTAAGAGTAGTAGTAGTAGTAGTCGTCGTAGTAGTAGTAGTAATGACGTACTGCTTTGGGCGGCAATTTCACCTGGCGTCAACGCTGCTCGTTACCGGAAGTGACCGTGACCACCTTTTCTAGTACAAGTTCATCAGTTCCTTTTAATACTGCATCCACGGTTCATCATCTAAAGTAAACGACGAATGACAAACAAGCTGCAAAGTAAGGACGACACACGTCACGCTTTTGTGTATTCGAGAGAAAAAAACATGCGCAGTCGAATATCTTGTCGAGCTAACGTCAGTTGTTTAGCGGGCTAAAGCTAAGTCTAGCAAGCTACTTTCGCCAATACGCGACTATTTGCGCCGCGTGTTGTGCGTTACTCGCTTACATTTCAAAATAGTTTGAAGCACTTTAATAATAAATCTGTTACTAAATACACATATTGTAGTATAAAATCACACTGTGGGGGACCGAACGCACTGGGTTGGGCTGTCGGACATGGCTAATGTGTTAGTGCTAGCACTTATCTGGAAACTATAAGCATATATTCGTTTTCTGATAAGAACCTATACCAGTACGCATGTTGTTCTGTTATGTTTTTGTGCTAGTGTGACAAATTACAAATCTCCAAAAAAAAGGTTTTGCACTGACTAAATGGAAAATTACAAGTGGCTGTTTTGCTGTAGCTATAATTAATGTGTGATTTTAATACAGTTGGAATTTAATTATCAAACTGAGCATCTGCTCAGAACCCTGAATTGGCATGAATAAAATAAACAAATGAAAGGTTGGCGGCTGTGTTGGCATCACTGTTATTGGTATTTGGTGCCCCCATGTGGTAGAATTGAGGACCAGCTCTTGAAAGGGCCAAAATGTGTGAAGCGAGTTCCCGCTTTCTGTCCGCCTTAGACCTTCTTCCCATCCACTTGTTCTCATCAACTTGAAGGAGCAAATGACAGAAAGACGCCCTGAACCTCCACACAAGTGGCTGGAAGTGAGCAGGAAGTCTGGCACCGATTCAGAATGACTGACACGCAGTGACCAGTAGGCCTTTAATGGCTGCATTATGATCAGAACCTCACTGAGGACTTTCAAGGTAGTTTGATTTACATACAGGGATTTAGCTTCCATCATTGAGAATTATGAGGACAGCTCACAGGAATGCAGGGTTAATGGCTGAATTAGCAGCGTATAATTATTCCTCTGAACATGACAGACCATAAAAAAAAACAACAACTTGTACATCAGTTCCTGCTTGGTGTTTTCTGGCTGTTTGAAATGTTCACTCCTCCGTGCCAGGCGTCTTCTTCTGGGACAGAACCAGGTCTTTGACCTGTGGCATCAGGTTGACCAGCTGGCTGCGGACCTCCTCCTCCTCCTCCTTCTCCTCCTTGTGGCCGTCGCCCTCGGCCTCCTCCTGCTTCCTGGTCTGACTCTGGCTCACCAGCTGCTTCACCACCAGGCCCTGGTAGGTGGACAGCAGCTGCTGCTGCTCCTGTGGGAGGGGAGGACACCACACCACACCACACCATTGATGGTTGAAACTCACACAAGCTAGTTTGAGGTTCTCATTGCTAAAGCTGGAGCTGGAGTTTGGGCCTGGTACCGTGGGTATCCGTCCCGTCAGGGTGGCGATGACCTGGGGCACGCAGCGGCCGGGCGCGTGCAGCATGCACTGGGTGCTGGCCTGGAACAGCAGCACGCTGGCCAGGTGGAGGACCAGGGCCGGCTCCTCCGTCTCCTTCAGCTGCTCGATGAGAGCCTGACGGTGCAGGAACAGCGCCTGTCTGCAGCCATGAGGGAAATAATCATTCAAGTTATTGAAGGTTTTTTTTTTTTTTTGAAACTGTGGGAAAGATCAAACACAGTGCCAAGGTCCTGAACTCGGACTTGGTTTGGCCTCGGCTCTTCAGGACTTCCTGCTGAGGGAAGACGCCGCTCACCTTTCCTTCTTCTTGTCGGCCTTCTTCAGCATGAAGCCGCACACCTCCGCACACACCTCGATGTTGGTCAGGAAGTCCTCGACGGTCTGGAGGAGAACAAGGGAGAAGAGGAGAAGCTTTGGCTGTGTCTCAATTCAGGGTCTGCATCCTTGGAAGGAAGCGTCCTCCGTCTGAAGGAAGCATCCTCCGTCTGAAGGAAGCGTCCTCTGTCGGAAGGAAGCGTCCTCCCAAGGACCCGGCGCAGAAGGATGAACCACACCCCGCCTCCCCGGTAACCACCAGGGACGGTCTAGCCATCGGACTATTTCCTGGTTGCGTCACCGCCGTTCCCTCCTGCTGGCCAACCCCAGAATTGACGTTTTTATAGCAGCAAGCTAACCATTGGTTCGCCATCTAACGATGGCGGTGGATGTTCAAATCAGTAAAAACCCGTTAACGTTAAAAACTGAATATTTTACGTGAAACTTCAATACTTAAATTTATACGTCGTGTCTTTGCCAGTAGATGGCGCTAATTTCAGCTGACTTCCCAGGATACAGAAGGACGTGAAGGATAGTAGCGGTACAGCCTTGGAATGGGCTAACAGTAGGGTGCATTCCCAGTACGCATTTGGAGCGTCCTTTGGATTTTTGGGAATTGGGAGGAGCCTTCCCACAGTGCTATGGCGCAACTTCCTTTCAAATGCAGCCTTGGAAGGATGCAGAGCCTGAATTGAGACACAGCCTCTGGCTGATGATGTCATGGACAGGAAGTAAAAAAGAAAAGGGGGTGGGTGCTTACCTTTCCGTTCAGGCAGCTGTGCAGCTTCATCAGGGGTCCTTTGGTCTCCTCAGACAGCTTGGCCAGTATCTTCACTCTGACCTGAGGTGGAAACATCAACAGGGATCAGACTGGTGGTCCTGGTGTGACTGCTCCTCCCAGCCAGGGGGCGCCGCAGCCTCACCTCGCTGCTGATGGCGGCCGGGTTCTCCACAGACATCATCAGGTCGGCAGCCAGGAAGTTGAGCAGGATGTTGGTGACGTCGGTGCACAGGGTCTTCAGCACGTGCTTGGCGATGTGCACCTGGGTCTCATCTGCAGAGCAGCGCCACACAGAGGAGGTTGGACTCCATGAGGTTGTCAAGCTACGGCCCTGGTGGGCTGGAGACGTTGGAGGACTCACCAGAGAAGAACTTGATGCCTTTCTCGAAGAGCCGGATGTTGTTGTAGAGGTTGGCCACCTCCTCCTGCAGCTCCTTCATGCTCTTCTTCTTGTTGGCCCCCGACGGGGAGCTGCTGGACGACATGAAGACCGAGCGCAGGACCTCCTGGTAGCTTTTGTTCAGAGGCCTGCAGAGAAACAAGCAGGAATGAAGAAGTTCTTGTTTTTTGTTTGTTTTATTTGGAATCTTGGTGTTTCTGCAACAGAGAAGAGCTCAAACTCTTGAGCTCAACCCTGTTGTGTTGGTGCGAGTCTGATCACCTGACGAGATCTTCTGCCAGCTCGGAGAGGATTTCCTCCGGACAGTCGCTCACCCTCTCCTCCAGCACGGCCTCGATCTCCTCCCGGCTCATGAAGGAGGCTTCGGCCTGTCTGCCGCGACCTTGGCGGAGGTGAAAGAAGTCATCAGTCTCCCCGAGGTGAGAAGACTCAGCTCAGCCTCAACCAGCAGAGGAGATCATCCTCCAGCCAGAGGAGCAGAGCAACCGTGAGGTGACCTGACGGTTGCTCTGCTCCTCCTCCAGGCTGGTTGCTGGGTTGAAAGCTTTGCTGAAGGGCAGCGGTGCTGAGTTGTGTTACTTTGCTGCGTGGTTGTCGTCTCCTCGTCGCTGTCCTCCTCCCTCCTCCCCTTCTTCTTGGTCTTGCGGATGCGGATCTCTCTGGCGTTGCCGCCGCCGCCGGACTTCACGCTGCCGCTGCCCTCTGACACACACACACACACACACACACACAGGTCATGTTGTGTGTGCTCTGCTCCCAGGGTCAGAGGTTAAGCCGACCTGTTTCTTCTTCTTGTCGCGGAGCTGTTTTGATTTGGTTGTGGTTTTTGATTAGCCCCCCCCCCCCACCTATTTTTAAAGGAATTTTAAAATGTATAAATCTATAGAGAACACGCTGGACATTTTTTTTGCAGGACACACAATTCAGTTCCATCATTTTTTTTTTTTGCTAGACGTGGATAAACGTGGCCTAGAGTTTTTAATTTCTGTGGTTTAAATCTGGGTGCTGTGCAGTAAATTTGTGTCGTGACTGAACGATGAGGAACAATATGTGGGGTTCTGAGAGTCCACCAGTTGAGAAACACTGAATCAGACTTGGAGACTTTGCCTAGCATACGACAGGAACTCCAGTAAACCCCAACCTGTGGCCTTCTTGCGGCGCTCCGCCTCCCTCTTCTCCTTCTTGGACGGCGCCGAGCTCTCGCTCAGCACCGCCGCTTGTTTCAGGTCGTCTTCAGTGATGACAAACACCGGGTTGCTCTTCACTTCCTGAGACACAACACACACTCGCTTGAGCACCCGTGTCTGGACTGACTGACTGACTGATCACTCTGTGTGTGTGTGTGTGTGGCGCCACCTTCTGGGCTCTCTGCTGCATGGCCTCCTCGAACAGAGTCAGGCAGCTGCTGATGAACTTCTCACTGACCACCACCGTCCCGCCCAGCACCCTGGCCGCCGACTGGACCTTGGTGTTCCTCATGGCCTGGTTGATGAGCATCCCCACGTCCTCGGCGGACAGACAGCTGGGCAGGATGGGCTGTGACGGACGGACGGACAGACAGACAGACGGACGGAAGGACGGACGGAATGAAAAAATCCAACGGTGAGAGGAGGAAAAAAAAGCAGAGAAACTCTGAGACGTCGCTGGCAGTGAGCCGACTGGGTCGGCCCGCGAGCACCTGTATGTCGGTCCAGGTGGCCGAGCTGACGGCCTCCTCCACCGAGGCCTCCACCTGGTCCACCAGAGCCTGCCCCACGCAGGCCGCACGCAGGAACAGCAGCTTGTTGGACTTGTAGCGCTTCTTGATGTAGCTGCTGGGGTCGGGGATGCCGAGCCGGACCAGCGCATCAAACTCTGCAGCACACACACACACACACACACACACACACACACAGTTAGTCGAGTCCATTTCCTGCAACATTCCACTTGTTGCTTTTGCAGTCAGACAAGGAAAGATGGCAAATAAAAATAAATAATGATAATAATAATAATAATGATGATGATCCTGAAGCAGAAGCTCCGCCCCTTGCCTAGATATCCGTTCTGCTGGAGGAAGGAGTCGACCCAGGAGTTCTGCGTGCGGGCGTAGATGTCTGGGATGTAGACGGCCTTGTCCTGCCGCCCCCCCACCACGCTGCCCTGCAGCCGCCCGCTCTGCACCAGCTCCTCCAGGACGCCTGCCAGGCCACAGCAGGTCAGTCAGCAGGCAGCCAGTCACTGGCGTGTGTGTGTGTGTGTGTGTGTGTGTGTGTTTAAAGCCTTTGTTTTTTGTTTTCTATGTTTGTCATTCATAGGAAATCAAACATTCATTCATTCATCACTGCGTCACTTCATGCATGCAGAAGGTTCTCCTCACTGTAGAGGAGATGTTCCTGGAAGCCGAAGGCTGCGATCATGCTGCTGACTGGCGTCGGTCTGCGGAGGAAGAGGAGGAGGAGTTTGAACGCAGCCATGAAATCACACAAGCCGAGACTGCAGCGCTGGCGCCCGACCTTGTGATGGCGCTGAAGAGCCCGCGTATCCTGGCCTTGTGTCGGGCGACGAAAGCCTGGGTGAAGATGACGCCCCTGTTGTACGGATCCATCTCTCCTTGCAGGAGGCTGCCGAGCCGCTTGGACAGCTCCTGAGGTAGGAGACGCACACACACGGACGTCACACACTCATCGTCATCGTCATCGTCATCATCATCGTCATCGTCATCATCAGACTGTGATTTCCTGCTGCTGACCTCCGACAGGAAGTCCCCCGGGAGGTCGTAGCTCTTGCACAGCTCGGCCAGGGTGATCAGCCCGGCCTCCTGCAGCTTGTCGTTCACCTCCTCAGCCAGGCGGTCCAGGTAGGTGCTGCGCAGACACGCCACAATATGCATCGCACAACATCTCCGCGGCAGGGTTTGTCTCACAGAAATAATCACGCGACGGCAAAGTTGTCGGTCCGATGCGACTTTGAAGCGTTTGAGAGCCCAAAGGTTGACGGGTGGTGGGTTGAAAGACCACTCACTTGTCTATGAGTTGTCCCAGCACCATCTGAACCCCTTTGTCAGTCTTTGCGATGTCGCTGGCCCGACTCTCCACGTGGACCCAGTCCACGTTGATGATCTGCGAGGAAGAAGAAGAAGAGGAATTAGAAGAGATA
>CM020519.1:1732500-1782500 GCA_009823395.1 Thamnaconus septentrionalis
CAGCAGCAGCAGCAGCAGCAGCAGCAACACGGCCGCTCGGCTAATTGAGTCTTCAAACTCTCTGACGTCAAGAAATTAAATGTGCTGGAAGAAGAAAATAGAAGAGGGTGTGTGTGTGTGTGTGTGTGTGTGTGTGTGTGTATTTGACGAGCCGCCGCCTCCTCCTTGCTAAAGAAAGAAGAAAAGTTCCCCCCCGGTCTCTCCGCTTCACCACTTCAAAGCTCGGCTTGTGTAACCAAAAAAAAAAGAAGAAGAAAAAAACACTGGAAAAAAACGGCAAAAAAAGATTTGGGTCATATTTCCACCGCGGCGACGCTATTGTAGAGACCTCCTCTTTGAATTGTAATCAAGCTGACGGCCGTAAGTAAACACGTCCGTCTCGGCGGCGGAGAACACTTTTCCCTCCAGCGGCTTCAAACGGATGAACTCCAGATACTTTTATGTAAATGAACGGCGAGGATTAGCGAGAAAACGCGGCACAATGCCGCTTTGATATCGCCCCCTTCTGTTTTCTTAAATGAATGCAGTGGCAAAAAGAAGAATGAGGAGGAGGGGGAGAAGCGATGGCGTACAGGAGCTTTACACAGCCGGCGGTTCATTGTACTGGATCAGCTTGTTCCTGGTGTGAAGAGGCGCCTGTGAGTGGCGGCCGGTGCTAATGGAAGGTCGAGAGCCAGACGTGTTGTGTAAAGAAATGTGTTGCGTCTCCGTCTCCACGGAGGACAAACACAAGGTTTTTTTTTTTTTTGTTGTTTTTGTTTTGTTTTCTTGCACTGGTTTCTGAAACCCCAGGAAGTCACTCAGGGAAGAATAACCAGAGAATCCTTGTTTGATCTTTATTTAAAATGTTTTGTCCCAGTTCTGGGCACGGCCAGCCTTAAAGGACCCATGCTGAGACATTTTTTGTCATCAATGTTTTTCATTTTTTTAAGCGACTGCATAATTAACTATTCAAAATATAAAAAAAAAAATATGAGCATTGTAAAAATGAGCTCCTTCTTTAGTTTTATGCTCAGGTTTTGTCTCTAATCAGTGGCACTTCCTGTGGCAACAGGAAGCTGCCTTTCGCAAGCTTGGTTGAGACCCTGAAAAAGGCAAATTCTGAACAGCGCCTTGGAAAACATTGAAAAAAAAAAAAGCTGTTTTAAAAACACTGTTCTCAGTGTGATGGGCCGCCCTCTGCTGGCCAGAAAGTCAGACTTCCCTCCTGTCTTATCCTGCACTACGTCAGTAGGTGGCGATGTCACAGTCTGGACACTTTGTCACAGGGTCACGCAAGACGAGGCGTTCAGTTCTTCCGACCTCGGCACCGTCTTCATATGGGGCTTCACAGCGTACAGCTAGCTCTTTGTGCTAGCTCTGCTAGCCTGAGGCTCTCCCAGCAGCAGCAGCAGCAGCAGCAGCACAGAGGTCTTCTCTTCACTGGTCTTCTCTCCCAGGTGGTGGCGGTTGGTGGCGACGGCGGTGGCGGCCACACGTAGGCGGATCTTGTTTGTCCAGTCAAGTGCAGAACAGATACAAAGCACTTTTTTTTTTTTTTTTTTTGCTTTGGAAGAACCTAAATTTAACCCGAGTTAAATTTGGTTTCTTTTCATAGCGGCTTCAAAGGCCGGCGGTGCATCGTGTTTCTCTTGCCCCACAGCGTGGAGCCCCGGCTGGGTCGGAGTTTACAAGAAAATCTCCGGAGCGCCTTCAGCCCCAGGCTAATTCACTGACTGTTTGCGGAATAAATATATATATAAATAAACATTTTAAAAAAAGATGTCTTAAGGTCGTAGCAAATAAAATTCTGGACTTCCAGTGGAGATGCCAGGTTTTTTTTTTATTTTATTATTATTATATTTTTATCTACTACAACCTCGGCCAATTTATCAGTATTTCCATCTGAGCGCCGCTTTTTCTGCCAAAATCAGACGTAGCGGCGGCACGGAGCTGGCAGGGGCCGCTGCAGAGCGGCAAGCGATCTGAGAGTTGGGGGAGGAAGAGGACGAAGAGGTGGAGGAGGAGGAGGAGGAGGAGGAGGAGGGGAAAAAGCTCTCCAACAGTCGCTCCGCTTCAGCTGGCACGTTTACTGACCGGCGGTCCACCAAACAGGCTCCAAATAAAATTCCAGCCAGCGTCCTGACGTCCCGTCGAACGCGCAAAACACGAAAGAGCGGCCGAGCGACTGATGTCATCCCTTTTAAACTCAGGAGTCCACAGTCTTTCTTTTTATTCACGCGGTTGTGTAAAATCCAACGTTTTGACCCTCACTGCGTTGTTAGAATATTTTTTGCGCCTGTTCCCCTTCTGCTGTTAAAATTTTAAGGTACATCTTGCAAAGGGAAAAGAGGTCAAAGGAAGGGGAGGAAAATGGAAAAAGACAAAGACAGAAGATTTGGAAAAGACACAAATCAATTTGATTTCAATTTCTGAAATCTGCTTTTTCATGTTGCACACCTGAAGCAGCTTCTTAAATTCTCCCACTTACTTTGAGAGGCTCAAGTTCCTCTGCAGCTAAAGAGGCAGCAGGCATGAGGAGTTTAGCCTATGAAAAAAAAAACACCACAGAAGAAGAACAAGATGCAAACGAGGAGTTGCAGACGATTGCTGCTTCTAGCCAGGTTAGCACCGGATGCTAACCGTAGCAGTGGGAATCTCTCTCAACACAATGGTTGTGCTTTTTCATGAAATAAAAGCGACATTTCTAAAATCCCGACAAAGTACAATTGCGATTTGCAGGAGTTTCCATTGAACGATGTGAAGCCGTAATCCTCGCGAGTTATTGACGAAGATTATATTTGCTTCTGTTGTTTCCAGAATGTTAATTTGCTGTCCAGAATAACAAAACATTCCTCCTCTGTCCAATCATAACGCGCCATTTTCACTGGAAGTGAACTGGTTTTTTATTGCGATATTTTTTTGGCGCAATTCCAGGGGTCATGGGAACGCAGCTAGCGTGTTGCTCCTTCACTCCCAGATGGCTCCGCTAAACCATGCTAACAGCCCTGTTAAACACTGCGGAATGTAGCGGCAGCGAGCCGCGTATCTGACTGGTCCAATTGGATGTGATGGTTCAGCCAATAACCTGCCAAGTTTGGACCCCAGCACAACTCTCTGCGGGCTCTTCACCAGACGGACGTGTGAGACAGACCTCAAGGATTTTTTCGGAATTGTTCCATCTCGACGTGCCGAGTGAAGATGCGAAGCAACTGTGGGAAGAGTGGCGACGGCAAGAAAAGAAAAGAAGGACGGCTGTCAAAGGAGGAGGAGGGGGGAGGAACGTTTGAAAGGTTTTCTGAGATGTGATTTGTTGGTTTCCTTCCCGGGCCTGGACAGGATGAGTCTTTTATCCTCCTCTGGCAGTGGCCTCGGGGCCGCGACGTCGCTGGGATCCGTCACGCTGGACGGGAGACAAATTCCATCAGCAGATGTCGCGGCCCCGGAGTTGTGAGTCGTGAGTTTGAGACGACAGTAACGCACGACTCAGAAATAAATATAGACAATGAAGAGAGAGGGAGAGGAGGCGGAGGGAGAAAGAAAAAAGATAAGAAATAAAAGGACGGGCCCTGCCGCTGCTGCTGCTGCTGCTGCAAATCAATATCAACGAGCCTCTGCAAAACTTATCGACACTCTCTCCACGAGCGGCGAGGTGAAATATTACATTGACATCGGGGAAAAAAACATCGTCGGGGGGGGGAGGGAGAAAATGAAATGATCAGCGACTCTTTAGCACTCGGCGGACCAGCGAGCGCTTGTAACAATACACATGGTGGGGATGCACCGATAGCACTTTATTACACAACAAGTGGACTACGAGTACTTGCATTTCAGTACTGATGAATACTTGACAAGGCCATTACACATCATAGAATTATCATTCATTCATTCATTCATCCTCTATACCCACCTCGAAACAGACAACCATTCACACTCACATGCACACGTGTTCAGTTGACCTCACATGCATGTTTTTGGAGTGTGGGAGGAAGCCGGAGAACCCGGAGAGAACCCACGCAGACACAGGGAGAACATGCAAACTCCACACAGAAAGGTCCCAGGCCCGGGCCCCGGAATCGAACCCACGGCCTTCTTGCTGTGAGGCGGCAGCGCTAACCACTGCGCCACCGTGTTGCCATCATAGAATTACTTTGATAATATTTCTGATAAATTCTGATATTTGAACAAAATCCCGAGTATGTTTTTCTAGACCAGGGAAGGGCAAACCTTTTGACTGGTGGGGCCACAAATGGGCGCTAAAATTTGACAGAGGGGCCGGAGCAGCGGCAGATGGATGGAGTTTTTTGTTGACCCACCTCATAGGAGGAAAAATATATATCGTGGGGATATGAAAAATAATCTCGTCAAGTTCGGCGGGCCGGATTAAAAAGCTTAACGCGCCGGATATGGTCCCTGAACCGTAGTTTGCCCACACCAGTTTCTAGAACATAGGGCGACAAATTGTCAATGCAGTACAAACACAACTGTTAACAAAATTGTCATTTACATACATATACAATTGGTATCAGTGTTGTGGTATGAGCGCATATTCTACAAGTACTAGCAGAGTAGTCAACCCTGGCATGGGTAACGATACCCAAGACTTGGCGTCTGGTGTAATAGACGCACAAAATGACTTTTGGACCCCTCCCCCGCCCCCCAGGGATTCCTTCTGTGCGAGCTGCCCCAGAAACTGGATGCTGTTTGGTGTTAGATAAAAGTAAAAAAAAAAGCCTTCAGCCCTGTCGACTTTAGCGGCACGCAAGTGGCATCACAATGATCGGCAGCGGCGGTGCTGCGAACGCTCCGGCCTTTTGTTTTCTTCTGTGTTGTTTTCTTTTGTTTTGAAAGGGGGGGGTCAGGGTGGGGAGGGGCATGATGGGATTAAGATGAAGTTACAGATAGAGAAGGAAAATGCTAAAAGGAACACAGTGTGGAATTAAGGCCCTGACAGTTGTCCAAGAGCGGCGCCCACCCGGAAAAAAAGTCGACTTTTCCGTTATCAGTAAATTGTGTTTTTCAGGTTTTTTTTTTTTTTTTTTTTGGTTCCTTTTTTTGTTTCCCTCGGTGCCTTTGGAAAGTCTTTTGGAAGATGGACCGATGTCTGCCGAGCCCTCGCTAACATTACGCCCGAGCAATGGAGCGATTTGAAAGCAGGAGGAGGCAGTGGGAAAAAAAAGCCGACGTTCCGTCTTGAGCGTTATGCTAGCTAGTTAGCTTTAGACACTGTAGCTGGGTTTCCATCACCCCCTACAATTGTGCAAAACCTAAATATGGCAATAAAAAAACGGGTCATGGAAAGAGCTAAACGTGGAAAGACCTCTCAAATACGGCTGAAAAGGTTTTGACGCTCTGAGGTGGTTTTTCAATTTCCGATTTCCACGTCAGCGGACGTGGCGTTCAGCAGTTCGGACCAGTTCACTTCAAGTGAAAATGGCGCGTTGTGATTGGATAGAGAAAAGTATAACAACCACTCTTGACAGCAAACAAACGAAAACAAATTTCAAACGTAATTTCTGCAATTCTCGTGGGACGAGATTTTGCGAGAATTACGTCTTGTGAGAATTCTTGTTTTTTCTCGTGGGACGAGATTTCAGGACAATCATGGCTTATGTGCGTCACGTTATTCAATGGAAACACCTGCAAATCGCAACTGTCGAAATGTTAGAAATATCTGCTGCCGCTTCTGCGGCGCTACATCAACTCGCGTTTTGTAAAGCAGCACAGCCGGTGAAAAAAAGGCCCGTTTGATGCTACAAACGGCGTCGGCAACACGGCGCAACGTATTTTATCTCCCGCTGTAATAGACACGCCGAGGACTGGAGGGGGGTTTGTGGCCCGGCGCTAAGGAGGAAGTGTTGGATTTTTAGTGTATGCTTAAAATTGAAAGAGCAACGTTAAGCATATCGTAAAAAAAAAAAAAGAAGAAGAAGAAGAAGAAAAAACAAGCTCCCCCAAGGCAAAGACAAATGTTATTGTGATTTAAAGGCACCTGCTGCACAACTGTGTGGATGTGAGGCGCCGCACACTAAAGCTGCGGCGGCGGCGCCGCCGTGGATCTTATCATCGCCCTGGGCTGCTGAAAACAATCTGAATCTGCACCCCCCACCTCTTCCCTACACAGCTGTACCATATCGATCCCCAGCCCCACCTCCTCCGCCCCCTCGCCGATCAATTGGCTCTTATCTGGGAGGCGGGATCAAACTCTCCCATTACCCGCAGAAGCTCTCTTGTGTTTGTGTTGCTCCAGTAGCGGCGGGTTAGCAAAGGTTGGCCAAATAAATTAGACAATTTATTTCGCAATGGACGGCCGGCGATACCCGGCACATTAGCGTTAGCTTGTTATTAGCATTGCCCTCTGCTAACCTCAGAGATACGAAGGGGTTGACTGTGGTGGGACCAGGTTCAGCCTGGCGTGGTTTTATTGATCCAGAAACTAGATTTAGCCCTCTGTTTACAGCCTCCCACCAAAATGCGGAGCTTTAAATTAGAATTTAAACTGATATTTTATCAAACCATTCCACGTGTTTGAAAAGGCCAGTGCCCTTTGTGACATCACACGCTGTAAAAATGGAAGTAGGAAAACACACTGATGTCTGAATGTGGAAGTTGGGACGGCTCAGCTCAGAGTCGCCCTCCCGGCTCTCAGAACTGCTTCTCACTTTGACCCTGTTTTCCTGTTTCAGCAGCAGCTCGGCAGGCCTGCAGCAGGACCGGCGGCAGTTTATCCGAGACGAGACTGGACGACGAATCCGTCCCTTCAAGCAGCCGCTCGACGATCCTCTTGGCCGCTCACGCGGTAAGAAGCGACTCCTCCGTTTGCCTCTCGCCGAGCCGCTCGCCTCACGTTTGGTCGCTGCTGCTTGGGGTTGTTTTTCTGTTGTTTTTGTTGTTTTGTCTTTGTGTTGATGGATTGCCCTAAGAGGAGCGGCAGATACACACACACACAGCCTGTTTGACACACACTGTCGCTGCCACAACAAGAAGTAGATTTGGGGAAAAAAGAAAAGGGCCAGGGAAAGGAGAGCGAGGTCTATAATGATCCTCAACACAAGGATCAGACATCAGTCAGTCCAGGGGTGGCAAACTCAAATACACAGCAGGGCCAAGATGTAAAAATGGTTCAGTACTTTTAGGTTGATACTTATTGAAAAAGAAAAAATCTTCCTCCAGATTTAACAGCGAAGCTTTTGATACGGAGCCAAGCAAGTTTTGCTTTAAGCTGAATATGGAACAAGCAAAACTTCATACCGTGCAGCCAATAACCTAATATTGCACACATGCAAAATCTAATTTCTAATAATAAAAAAAAAAACAGCTAAATCCTCTGGATGAAAACCAAAGATTACACAACAGACGCACGCAAAAATGACAACGAGATGCAAAATGAGAACGATGGACAAAAGTTAAAAAACTGAATATTGCACTGCGAAAACCAAAATGGTGCGAAGGTCTCACGTATCGCAAAAAAATCGACAAAAATGCAAACACGAGTAAAATGAGACAACAACAACAACACAAAACTCCTCGCAGATGTCCAACAAACTGAGACACAAGCACAGCAAAAACGACGTTGCATTGGAATTTATGCACGAAATGAGCCCTGCAACATCAACTGTGGTCATTGAAGAAACCTCCAACAATATCAGAGAAATGCAAAATGAGACAAAACAGACGTGAGGACACTCAGCCGTGGACACACACACACACACACACACACACACACAGAGTTGCGAGATGAAAAATGGGCTTTAATTCTTTCCTGAGAGAAAAAAAATAATCAGCCTCTGCTCACACTGTGTGATTACTTCATGAACCATTTACATCATTAAAAAAAAAAAATGGAAAAAAATATCGCAGCTCGGTCTACATGGCTCACATTTTGCGTAATTGCAGCTTGGAATCGATACCTGTAATTATTCTCACTGTGCTGTTCTTGAATCCTGGCCCTGCACTTACAAAAGACCTTTTTTTTTCTTTTTTTTGATGTTTTTTTTTTTGTTGTGGTTTCTCACTCGGCTCTTGTCCATAATTAAAGCCAGACAGGAAAGCGAGGGGACGAGCCGGGGTGGGTCAGGTGACTAATTTGGGGATTAGTTTCGCAGTCGTCCACCTGGTGAAAGTGTCTCGCGCTCAAAAGTCGTGGAAGTCGGGAAGGTTTGCGTGTCGGGGTCGGAGGAAGAGAGAGAGAAGAGAGAGAGAAGAGACTCTCACAGAGGCACTCACTCACTCACTCACGTCCTTCCATCGCAGTTCTCCTATCACACACACACACACACACACACAGAAAAAAAAATGTGGCAACACTTTCAGGGCCCTTCATCTTTATGCATGAGTGTGTGTGCACGGGCGAGAAAAGCTTGCGTTTTTTTTTTCCCCTCTCTCTTCGCCGCTCGATCAAGCGACGTCCGTAAAAATAGCCTCGGCGCTTCTCGGCTGGCGTGGGAGGACGGCGGCAGGTCGCTGCTGATGAACCAAGAAGGAGGAAGAGGAGGAGGAGGAGGAGGAGGAGGAGGAGAAGAATGTCGAGCTAAACGGAATGTCTTGCCTGGACACCTGATTCACATTAGAGGCATTATATCACCGCACTCAGCAGAGATTTATTTTTCATGGATGTGATGTCACGGATGGATGAGGCGGACGAGGCGGACGTGCCGCCCGCTCGCCCTCAGTGGCTGAGGTTACCTGAGACGGGAACCGTGGATGGAAATCTGTCGGATCGTATCGGCTCACGTGTTCGGCTTTTTGGGCAATGGCCGTGAGGACCCGTTAAAATTGGACGTGATGGGGCGGGGCTAATATCACATGGGCGGAGAGTGTTTTTTTATGGGAACCAATTACCCACGACGTGTTTTAAAAGTTCACAGCATGATTTGCGGTGTGTTTTTTTTGTCTTCTTTTTTGGAACTGGGGTAGCGCCGGTGTTTGGTGTCTTTTCACCTACTGTATATTTCACTTCCTGGTTGCTAGCATCGTTAGCTAGTGTGCTCACTAGTGTTGTCTTCACCTCATGAAGGTTAAGTGTGTAGCTTTTCGAGATTTTGAGGAAGAAACAGCAACATCAAGTGCTAACATTTTAGATTTGTCTCGTCTTTGACTCTCCCGAGCTTGCCAGTGAACTACAGTGGCCTGCGCACCCAAACCTGGATACCTCATCGACGTGTTTCTTCGTTGGTTTATTTAAAGGTGCGAGGGTTCACCCTAATTACGAAACGCGCTGCCAGGCAGCTTGATTGTTCACACCAGGCTTCCTTACAAATACGGCGGTGCAAGATGGCAGCTAACTGGGAGCAAAACGTGAATCCAGAGTTCCTTCCAGCTTCCACAAAATATTCTCTCTCACTCACACACAGACACAGACACACACACACGCACACACACATAGACATATATTTCTTTTTGTTTTATACAAACAATAGCTACGCTAATCCTCCGACTCGCTGGCTTCCCATCTGTTTTCTCCTTTATGTCTCACTGGAGCGGGTTCGCCAGGCTCCACCCAGCGTTGGACTCTGAAGCCCCCAGAAGAGATCACGGTGTTTATATGGATTTACGCTCCCGAACTGAAAAAAAAAAATGGTGTGGAAGATAAACAAGAAGAGAGAGAGCGACTTTCGGTTCACGACGTGACAAATAGAGATGTCAGAGGAAGGTTGACTGTGGTAGAGGAGGAGGCGGAGGAGAAGGAGGAGTGTGTGTGTGTTTGTGCTGGTTGGACGCTCGGAGAAGCAAATCAAAAGAGGGGGATGAGAGACGAGAGCGAGGTGAGTCTCTGACCTTGACGTCCAAGTCGGGAGAATTCTGTTTGGGCTCGTCAAGTTTGCCAGGTTGCAATCAGCAAACATCCGAGTCGGAGGCCGGCAGAGGATCTCACAGCCCGTCCAGGATGTGACAGGCAGCAGCTGACGTTACCTCGGATGGCTGAGGAATTTTGGCATGATCTACCAGGTTTTTTTTTTTATTGGTAAAAGCTTAACATACTGCCAATAGATACATAAATAAAAGTCATTTGGTTTTCCTACCCTTAGACAGCTTTTATATGTAGAACAGGACATACAAAGATCAAGGGTCTTGCTCCCAGGCAGGTCTTGCACCACCATATTTCTCAGCAAACCTGGCGTGGACAATCCAGCTACCTGACAGCACGTTTTGCTTTTAGGATAAATGCTCGCGTCCTCAAATAAACCCACAACACTCCCTATGGGAACTTAAGTTAAAGAAAAGAATAGACTAGAGTAGATGTACTTTATTGATTCCATATTGGGAGTGCAGGAAGAGAGCTGCAATCTAAATTGTATCCACTTGATTTCACTACTGGACCTTTAAGTGGAATAAAAACCAAAAACCAAAAGGTGCCTTGATAACGAGAAGCCTGATTGGATCCAGTTCCAACCGGTATCCCAAAAAAACCCTCATTACAACCTCTAGACCAACCACCGGTCACAAGTGGTTGGCAACAAGAACACTGCCGCTGCTGCTAAATGTTCCATCCCCGTACAAACTTCCTGTTCCTGAGTCGACTTCCTGCTCCAGCATCCTGCATAAAAATATCAAGTTCCTGCGTATTTTTCCTCAAACCCCCAGCAAACCCTGGCGCCCTCATCTGGCTACGTTTAGTGGTAACAGGAGATCTGTGTCGGGTATATTTGGTGCCCCATTAAAAAAAGAAGACGACGACCAATACAAGCTAACATAAAAGAAGTATGCAGCTCTGTGAGAGACCTAATTACAGAGTAACAAGGTCTGTGTTGCTGAGGACGTTGAGGAGGAGGATGGGGGTTGGTGGAAAGTCTCACGTCAGAACAGCAGATTAACCACTTGTCTTGCCGTAATTTGGCACCCCGGTTCCACAAACTGCCTTGTTAATCAGCTCTGCTGAGGAGCCGTGTCATCATTAAACATTCATGCCAACCACTTTGTCTTGTTGTCTTGACAGGAAATGAAATGAAAAAAAAAAAAAAGCTTTCAAAAAGTCCAGAATCGCCCGGACGGTCGATCCAACACTAATACCCTCCAAATTCTGTCCCTCTGGTGGACAGAGTTTGAACTGCATCCTCCCGATTCTGTCGATTGCTTTCTGACCAATTACGGTCGGCCAAGGTTGGAGTTCCGAGGCCCTTCGCGGCTCCACGGCTGTTTGGTGAAATGTGATAGGACTTAAGGGGAGTTCCATTTCAAAGGCGGCAGTCGTCCCAATCTCTCGTCTCTCCTTGAAGAGAAACATCTCGGATTAATTGTCCCTGAAAGAGACGCTCTCTGCTCGCCGTCCGCCTGCTCCAACACGCTCCAACACTCCACACCGGACTCGTGTTTCTCTGGAAAACCAGCCCGGTAACCCGACTCGCACGCACGGCCCCCAATTAGCCCCCGTGGTTCCTGCTGCTCTGGACCACACAATCACCGCTGCCCACATATACCCCCCCCCTTCACAAATGGGTCCGGCCTTGTGTGTGTGTGTGTGTGTGTGTGTGTGTGTGTGTGGGAGGCGGGCGGTTGGGGGTTTGAGTCGGGGCCCCCACAGGGAGCGTGAAGAGTTCACTTGGATTTATTAAAAAAATAATAAAAAGATAAAAATAAATAAATGAATTAAGAGATAAAGATAAAGGGGGTGGGTTGCGTACCTGCTGGGACCCCGATCTTCTGCCTCATTTGCATCGGGCTCCTGCACATCAAACGCCCCTCTTTGAAATATTCAAACTGAGACGGCGCCGCTACCAGCTTGTATCAAAGGCAGAGGGAGGCGGGCAGAGCCGGTCTTTGTGAGTGCTGGTCAGCTCCCCTCCGCTTGCTGCCGCCTGCAGGCCTCGACTGCGCCGCTCGTCCTCCAGACCAGAACCTCCTCCAGCTCCCAGGAGGCCCTGCTCACAGCTGACAGGCGCCGCAGCTCAAGACTGAGGGAGATGTTTCTGCCAGGCTGAAGGAAGGGAGGGCTCGGCAGGACCGTCGGTGTCGGTGGCAACGTTCAAGATTCAAGGACTTTATTTATCGCTGGATCACGCGACGTGAAAGTGAAATGTGAAAGTGGCAGTGCTTCCCAGAGAGATCATTCAAACAGCAAAGCAAAGTATTCACAGTGAAGAAAGCAGCGGGAACAATCTAGAATAACACGATGTACAACTGATTGTGCACATATATATGTATATATATATATAGCAGCCGTCAAGCCCCGAATACTTCAGTGCCAGGATGAAATGATTGACACTATTGGGCGTCCATCAGGATCACTGAATTAACTCCCATCTAGTTGTGTTTTATTGCCATTCTTTTGTGCCGTCTGCACAAACAACCCGTTTATTTTTTCATTTTTTGGTGCCAGGTGCTTCTCGGATTCCCGTTTTTTCGAACCTCCCCACATATGCTCCTACTAAAAGGCAATAAATCAAATTAAAAAGTAATACTTCTTCTTCTTCTTCTCCTCCTCCTTCGCCGTGACTCGGGGCTAAAGCGAGTCGCTAGCATCGCCGCAGATTGGCCATTCATCACGCACCACTCGCAGGTTGAAGCGCACTGTCAAATCATGCAGGAGGAGAGGAGGGCAGTGAAGCTGGACTGAAGCCTCTCGCTCGCTAATGGACTCGCATTTTGGAGTAAAAATAAGGTGGTGGCTGGTGGAAGTGGGCAACTCTCAGGGATGTTATCGCCTCCCCCGGACGGCTACGTGATCATTAATCATGCTGATTAATCAGCTGCGATTAGCTTTTGGAGCGCTAACTCCAACGCTAATTCTTTTCCTCGCTGGTTGGAAAGTCGATGGTGAATTTTTTGGTAATTCTAGCATTTTTTTCCCCTTTCTAACTGCTTCGATTTTGAAAGTCTACAAAAAGTTGAACGAGATTTCTTTTCACTACGTTGAAAATAATATGTTGCTGTGAAATGCCACAACGTTTGTGGACCAAGTTTCTCTTCTTTTATCCCTCACACAAGGAGGTCTTGGGCAGTTAGCACAGGAGCTAACACAGCTAGATTTCTTTCTTCTTTATTCTAAAAAAAAAAAAAAATAAAGTTTCTCAGAAAATATGTCCTGCGGAATATTGCATTGTATCGTACTGCTCAAGGGCTGGAAAAGAAAAGAAAAAGAAAAGTACTGGGCCCCCTTTTGTAACAATACAAAAAAATGACTGTGAAATGTTGTGAAACAGCTTGCCGGCTGTAATCCAAGCGCCGCAGACACGGGCGACTTGCCTTGAAAAAAAAAAAAAAACGCACAAAAGATTTACACCTTCTCTGCACTGAAAAGAGCAGGAATCCACGATGGCGAGAACTTGTGACAGAACGTGTGAGCGAGGAGCCCCGCAGTGCAGCCAGGACGTGCGGGGGCCAAATCTCCAAAGACAACTCTTTTAGTTTGTCGGGATCTTCGGTGGATGATTTCTCTCTTGTGGATGTCTCTATTGAAACCAGAGCTTCCTTTGGTGTTTTTTTTTTACTGAAAGCTGAAGATCATGCCTGTCAAAATCTCAAGCACTGGTTTCTCCAAATCCTCTGGATAATTTATTTTACATGTCCACCTGGAAAGGAAAGAAACAGGAGAAACATTGTCGAGGAGGAGTTCGCAGGATAAATCTTCCTGCCTGTCCTCTTTTTTCCCACCATCCATAACTGGAATCCACGATGAAAACATCCCACCCGTGTCGGGCCGCAGCTCCGGAGCTTCACGCTCGCCTCTGACGTCCTCTGAGGGTGCTGGAGCGGCCGAGGTTACGCAAGTTGAAGTGCGTTAATACACTATTGATTCCTGCCCTCCGCCCCCCTTTTCTTCCTCCTCCTACTCCTCCTCCTCCTCACGGGTGTTTAGCTTCACACGTCCGAGCTCCCGGCAGCCGCCAGAAACACTTAAAGGCCTTGAAAGTTGCGCATCATTGTTAACGATCAGGCTAATTATCCACACAATAAACAGGATCTGGTCATTTTTCACCCAACGGACGTTTGACGGAGGCTGATATTGATGTTCCAGGAGCGTTGAAGGGCCAGTCAGGAGGATAATTTCCCCAAAACTGGAAAAAAAACAAAAAACAAAACCCACATTTGTTTAATCATCGTGCTCTACTGTTTCCTCTCTCTGTGTGTCTGTGTGAGCATTAATGACCTGAAAGGCTTTAATTTATGTCTACGATGTGAAAAAAAAGGAGCGAGAAATAATTAACCTTCAGTGTGAAATGAGAAGTGCCTGATGAAGCCATTCATCAAGTCCGGGCGAAGGCTTCTCCCCCACTGGAAGGATGGTGGTGGAGGTTCTTTCCCTTCCTCTTCTCCTCTTTCTGCGATGCTAAATGAAGTCAATAAAATTTTGGGGCAACAAAAGCCCCCCAAAAAAACGTGTGGACCAAAAATATTTCCTCAAGCATGTAAATGTAAAACTTAAGAACTTTTTGAGCCATTTTCTCAATTTTCCTCATCGTCTTCTTCGTGTTCTTCCATCGGCCGGGGAGCAGAACCAGGTCTGTGGGACTTTGGGACCTCTGGATTTGGCGTCTTTCTCTCACTCTCTCTGGAAACCAACCTGGCATAGAAACTTTTTTTTATGGTGGAGAAAACAGGATTACTCGGAGGAAACCGTGGGGGACTTGAGGAAAGCATCCAAAGTCCAGACACACACACACACACACACACACACTCAGGAAAGAAGGACCTGGAGGGAAAGGATTCAAACTCGACTTTGGTGTGAAGGAGCAACTGTGAACAACTCATGCCTCTTTGGAAAGAAGAAGGAAAAAAGACTTTAAAGATGGTTTAAACCTTGGAAGAAAATGTGAAATAAAAGACAAATAATTTTCTTTCAGATTTTTCTTGTCTCCATAATTTTTTCCCAAATTCAAAGGCTTTCTGAGCTGTTGTTCCTTTAGTGTTGGTTGTTGGGTTGGTGGAGCCGGAGATCAAGTGGCTCTCAGATCTCCGGCCACTTGTTGTTTATTCCTCGGCCGTCTCTTAAAGCTCTCCAGATCCGTTTTTCGGATTGTTTGGTATAACAACGGAATGCTGTTGTGCTCCCAACTTCCCGGAGTCGTTTTGCATTCTCGAGACCTTTCACCTTGTCTCTCGACGGGAAATACAGGATCTGCCGACCGACTCTGACTCTGCCATGTTTGGGTTTAAACAGTCGTGACTTTTTTTTGTGGCAAACACACAACATCAGTTTCCGCTGCTTGCACTTGTTGCCAAACACCACTTTTCTTGGCATCGTGAACTCAGAGGAGGTCACGCCGGGTTCGAGCTGCTGAAACATCACTGCTCCAACAACAGTAAAAAAATGAACTAAAAAGCCTTTAGTTGATGCCAAAGCATGGATGGGTGGGTGGGTGGGTGGGTGTGGGGTGGCGGCGGTCATGTCGTGCCAAAACTCTAATGCCGCATTATTCACATTCATTAATTTTCATCATGTCCACATTGGCCCCGGCCCCAGTGTCTTCTGGGTTTGATTCTCACTCACAACCCAACACAACACAGCACAACACAGCCCGACACACAGAGACCAGGGTTGTTCTGCTGGCCAGCTCTCATGATTCTCACGTTACCTGAGCCTGAATGCAGCAGTTTCTTTCCAAGGCGGGGCGCCGGTTTTCAGATCAATCCTCACGTGTGAATCAACTGCTGTGTCCCTCCCCTGGTTGGTTGGTTCGTCCGGGGTCACCTGAGTTCATCTCCCTGTGACCGCTAAAGGTCCAGTGCGTAAGATTTTGCCTGATTTATCGTTTTCATATTGGTAAAAGCTTCATATACTGCTCACAAATAGATTAATAAAGATGCGTACTTGCAGGACAATCAAAGTCATTTGGTTTTCCTGTCCTACTAAGGTTTGTGTGTACAGGCCACAATAGTTCACTGGCAAACTTAGGAGAGGGAGGGTGAGTGAAAGAGCGCTGCAATTTAAAATGTAACCACTTGACGTCGCCGTTTGTTCTTAAAATCTCCAAATATTACACACGCAACCTTAAGGATTTTTTAGGTTCTCATCTCTTTCTCTGCCTCACACATCTGTCCTCCTGTCTCCAGGGGGCGATATGTCTCGGTCATCTGTCTTTGTCATTCTTTTTGTTTTTGCTTCCCCTACCTCCCTTCCTTCCCCCAGAATCCAGAGTTTGGAGGGAAGTAGTGAGTGGCGCAGGTTCCGGTCTGAAAAAACCTTTTGTGTCCACTGAGCCAGATAAATGAACCTCTCGCTATGTTTCTAGTCACTGCGAGAAGCTGCTCTGCTGCCGAGACCTCAGTCTTCAACATACCCCCACTTCTCCATTTCCCCCCAAAACTAGAAAAGCGTAGCAAATGTCACAGCCGTTATCTTTTTCATCGGCGACGTATCAGAGCCTCCGGACGGCTCCACTTGTTCCCCGGCCCGCCCGCCTCTGGCATCAGCGCTCGGCCCTTGAGCTGCTGCAATTAAAAGCAGATTGAGACCCTTTTTTTTCCCCCTCCCCCCAACCCCGACCTCTATTTCTGCATGCTAAAAGGGATCAGCTGTGGAGTCGGGGAGTGGTGGGGGTGGGGGTGGTGTCTTACTGGCCGAGTTGCCTGTCGGCTCGCCCTCTGAAAACTGGTCCGTCCCTCCGGGAAGCTTTAATCATAGCAACAGGCTTGACAAACGTGAAGAATTCAGGAGGGTGGGGCAGCAGAGGGGGAGGGGCCGAACGTAGGAAGCAGTCAAGGTATCGCGTGTATCATATGGAAGTGCGAACTGGCTGACATAAACAGGATGGCTGACTGATCTCGTCCTGAACCAACTCGACTTTGGGGGCAATTAGCGTGGACCGTAGCTCTGTTTGTACCTCTGATTATACACGCCATTCTTTCAACTGCAACATACATGCGGTTTCCATTATGGCGTATTTGCAAATATATGCAGCCGCAGTTCGGCCCCAAGAATGTGCTGTCTGCCTCGCTCGCACGCGTTTCCATCCACTGCCCTGCGGGTAAATAAACACAGCTGGTCCACAACATTTTACCGCTTGTCCGGACCACTAAATGTTTTCTGCCTCCCCTCCATTTGTGTTTCCATCAATTTTTTTTTTCTTCTGTCACCGCTTCATCCATCCATCCATCCATCTCTCAGGACGTATCAATATGAATGGGCTCGTATGATCAAAGTGCAATACCAGTTTGTCCTCCAGGACACCGTAGGGAGGGTGTGAGCGAAACCTTCCCTGAGGATTATCGATTAATGACGGTGACAAATTGAAACAGTAAAAACATTTCCCGACTAAATTTCCAGGGAATTGACTCGTACGTAATTGTAGAACAGCTTCTGCTCAGCAAGTCCATGCTGTCGCAGCTTGACTGATGACGTTGCACTCGTTAAACTAGCGCCAACTGTTGAGATTGGCTGCCTAAAAATATGACCTCATTTCCAAGTCTTTTGCAGGGAGTCAGAGCCTTCGAATGCAGTGATCTGACTTTTCATTCGGTTCAAATGGTTGATAATAGAAAAATAAGACGTGACGTTGGAGTCATCGGTGGGAGGAGAGGGGTGGGGAGGAGGGTGGTGGAGCTTTGGAAGGTTTTTTTCCACAGCCGACTGACAGATATTGACCTTCGCTATTGACCGTAATTAGCTCCAGCGCCATTTTATTTTCCCCTCCCACCGCGTTTGATGGGCAACTTAATTTCATTGCTCCAGTCAAACTGGCAGCCACTGATTGAGCAGTTTAACACTGAGCCGCCGCGTGGAATCGCCGGCTTTGAGTCATAGCTGTGATTTCAGCTCGAGATGTACCAGGATTGAGGCGGCTGGACTTGCCAGTTTCCCGCCGCCTCCTCTGTGGCCTCGTTGGGGATTGAATGATGGCCGCTGAGTCGGCTGTAGAACACCGGGGCCCCCCGAAAGCTCCTGCATCCGCCCGCCTCTATATCTGTGTTAAGGCACATCACAACAGCTCGTCCCCCGTCGAGCTGCTGCACCAACACCCTCCAACCCCCGCCGTTAAGTTGCTTCTGTCCCCTTCTCTTCCCTCTCCCCACCCCCCCCAACCCCCCCAACCCCCCGACAGGATAAATGGCAGCTCCGGAGTGCAAAAACAGCAACGGCGGCCACAACTTCTCGGTGGCCATGGGAACCGGCACTGCAGGCTCCTGCTGTCATAATGTGGAGAAGAGGAGCAGGAGAGAGGAGGAATAATGCAGCTGAGGACTTTCCAAACTCGCTGTGTGTGTGTGTGTGTGTGTGTGTGTGTGGGCGGACGAGCGCACTCAAACACACCAAACACACTCTGGGTGACCTGAATTTCACCCCTGGTTAAAAAAATATCCTCCAGTGGGAAAATTATTCTGGCTGTGACAAATCCATACGTGCCTTCTGATGTGGCACATATCAAGAGTTTTTCAAAACTCTTGCACACAGACTCCACATCCTGCTGTTTTTGTTTTTTTCCAGTTTTTTTTTTACTCTACATTCCCGTCACGTTCCTTTCTGTTCATATTGCTCGTTTTAACAAACACTTCAGCGTAGCCATCTCGTTTTTTATGGAGGCGTGTGGGTCAAAAGGCCACAGGGGTAAAAGTTCACTGAAGCGTGCCCCAAAAAAAAAAAAAAAAAAAAAAGTTTCTAAAAACAGCCTTATCCAAACCGGCCGTTTGATGTCTGCCAGTGTATTCAGAATGCCACTGACACACATTCTAGGAGAGCATCGCCCTGGGACCAGCACTATGAAATTGACATTAATGAGAACGGAGCTCGGGCAGGAAGACGGCGCCGCTCTCAACTCTCCCTGACTTCTTCAAGGATGCGGCTCCGTCACCGACTCCGTTGGCCCTGGAGAAACTTTTTGAAGCGCGTTGCTGTTGATCTGATGGTGGCCAGATTGCAATCTTAGCCGAGAAAAGATTGGCTGGCTTGAATTGGGGGGGGGGTGGGGCCTTCATATCTTAATTGCCGCCGTCGGGATTTCCCTGAAATTGGAGACTTTGTCCTCGTCAGACCTGGGAGTTTGTCGCGGCCCTGGTTGGGAAAGGTCAATTACACCTCCAGTGTGTCAGATGTGCTGAGCAAAATGAGGTATGGCAAGTTGGCCCAGGTCCCATTTTTCACGGTAGGAACCTCGTGAAATGGGTGAACCTTTCAAGGGCGTCGAGTTACTTCCTGCAACCAGTGGTAAACTGGTTTAAATTAACCGAATGCCGCTGACCTTCTAACGCTGCCGTTTGTCTTGTTTTTGGGATATAGGCATTCCACTTGTGGCTCAGATACTCAAGGGCAGTCCGACTGACCAAGGTTACGAATGGGCTCGTACTATTGTGATACCGTCATGCCTTAAATCCTCTGACAGTATCCTGCTGTCCACGCTTGAATTGGTGTTTTTTGCATATTAGGATGAAAAATTGACAAACAATACAAATTTCCTGACAAATGTTTTGGAAAGACAACATTTTTAAAGGAATTGACGCATGTGTAATTATGCAGCTAAAGTTCTGCGAGACCATAACATCACAAAAACAAAGATTCCATTTGTGGCTTGGATAGTCTTGCCAAAGACTTCCTTCTCGCGATGCTTGGGCTACTCATCAAGCTAACAAATGGGCTTGTACAAGAAGAAGTGCAGTACCGGGATGTTTTTTCCCAGGTTTCCTGACCACCTGAACCTCCACTGCCTGGACAGTCAGTCCTCTAAAATAGGAGAGAATCCATGTGTTCTGAAGGTGATCTCAGCCCCTCGGTCGCTACCGCATTAGCATGCACGGCCAAAGAATAATCTCCAAGGCCGAACTCGATGAGGCCCCACCTGCTGTG
This sequence comes from Thamnaconus septentrionalis, assembly GCA_009823395.1. NCBI lineage: Eukaryota > Metazoa > Chordata > Actinopteri > Tetraodontiformes > Monacanthidae > Thamnaconus > Thamnaconus septentrionalis. The sequence goes on from CM020519.1 coordinate 1,752,194, forward strand.
ACACCACGCGGCTAATATTCCCCGTCACTTTCACATCCCGGCAAGTAGCTCGCACCCGCCCACACCGGACCGTCTCCTCCGGCTTCATTTTCTGCACTAATCTCACTCGGCATTATGCAAGGCCCGCTGCTCACTTACCCGAGACTATCCCTGGGAGCTTAGCCTTAACGAGATAATCATACTGACGATCAGATTGACATTTCAGACACTCTCCCCCACTCCCTCCCATCAATACGCAACGCTACTCCTATCGCTAGATCCATATTAGACTTGGCAGATTATCATTTAGAACATTTCGCACTTCATTGTGAAGTGCTCACAGAAGACTCTGGCATTCAGACTGTGGTGGCTGCTCTCGCAAGAAAGATTAACGCACATATAATTTGAATTCAATTAATTTCTCCTCTTTTAATCCCAGTGAGGGCCCCCGATACAGAGATCCTCCATTACTCTCCCTACTTGTCGGCTCCTCAGCGGTGACGGCTTAGGAAGCAAATCCAATTATTTGACTTTATATATTCACTTTGGTGCACCAGGGGAGCACCCGTCTGGGTGTCCTTGCTCGTGGTCATTCTGAGAAAAAGGCCTGTAGAAAGAATTGATTCTTCTTCTTTTTCTCTCTTTTTTTTTTTGCTCCTTTGTGGAAAAAGACAAGTGGCAGAAGTGAGTTTGTCGGTGCTGGTTGATTGAGTGTCTGACAACAACTTTGTCGGGTTTTGTGTCTCGGTGTCGGCGTTTTACGAAACAAAATTTTGCAGCCAGCCTTTTCAGACATCATTAATTTGAGAGGCGGAGCAGCCAAAGCAATAAAAGTAGATAGAGTGAATAAACACCGGTGGGATTTGTGTTCACACTCTAATGAAATTTGCAATGTCTGAATCCACGTTGCTGTTGTTTCTCATTAAATATACAGACGACTGCTCCAACATTGGAATGTGTGACAGGTCTAATTAGATGCAACTGTGGATCTGCATCAGACCTCTGTGTGAGGTTTGTCTTTTGAGGTGGAGAGGAACAGAAAAAAAAAAAAATGCTTGCAATGCCAAGACGTGATTTGTCGAGGTGTCAAACAATTCCTCCGAATTTCCTCCGAACTGACAATTTAAACACCGGTTTGACTCCTTGACATGAAGTCAGAACGTCCTGGCCTAAGTCCTCAGTTCGAGTTTTTGGATTTTCCGACATTATCCACGTGCTTCAAGTCAACAAAATGCCTGGCTGCCATTGGCAAGACCTGATTTATACCAATTCCTTGGAAATCGTGCTACCAATCCCCCAAGAGGATCAATCATTTTTGACCAATCACAAAGCAGGAAGGAGAAGTTGTTTTGTCTTGCGTCCGCTAGCCGTCTTTTCAAAGCCCAGCAGGAAGTCGTCGTCGTCGTCGTCGTCGTCGTCGTCGTCGTCGTCGTCGCATGTGACAGATGTTTGCCGCCACCGGTCGTAGCCACAGTTTACTTTGTGCTCAGTGTATCGCTCGGGCTTCCTGTAGAGCCTCGCACCCCCCGGTCCTGCCCAAATTGCTTTGTGAAATGGCCCGTTAAAAGGGACGCTGCATCCGCAGCCGGCGCGGCGTGGGCTGAGCCGTGGGCCGCTCTTAGCTTCAAGCCTGACAGGAAGTAGCGCGGCGAAAACCTACAACCGGTGGTCACCCCCCCCCCCCTCCGCAGTAATCTGTGGAACAGCCCGGTGGTGCGATGGCGGGCGGCGGCGGCGGCGTGCGTGTCACCTCTGGATTGTTATCAAGCCTCGCCGCCGCCCACAGGCGTATAATGCAGAGTGCGCCGCCGACTGTGTATCGACAGCCAGAGAGCTACTCGCTTCCATTAGCTGATATCAGCCACCGCTGCCGTCGGCCGCCCAACTTGAAGCAATCAGATTGCAGCCGTGGCACTGGCGGCGGTGCCCATCCCCCCAGCCCTCCTGCTTACCCCCGAGCTGATTTGTTGGATCGCGAATTTGTATGTCGGCCATGTCGTACTGACGCTGCCAGACGGACGGTCTTTAAACACCGTCTTTTAATTAGTTTGTTTAGTTTATGTATTTTAACATCTATCAGAATAAAATTTACAATTGAAAAATGCTTAAAAAATATACAAATAAATAAGATGCAGTTTAGAGTAAAATAGGGAAAGCAAGGTGGTTTATATGAATGGTTCAAATCAAATGAGTCAATAAAAAGGTGAATAACATTTTAATCTTTAGGAGGAAACCAGACATCTGCGTGCCGTGAGTTTGCTTCTATTCTATCCAACAAATCAAGTTACAGTCTTTCTGCCTTTCGTCTGTGGCAAATATATATCAAAGCTGACTTTGTAGTGGCCTCGAGGCTCAGAGTATTACAGGAGCTAAAGCGTTTCAGGATTATATATCTTTTATTTGCCTGCTGGGTTGATCATTTGGCTCATTATCTTTCCGGTGTTACTTTCCCCCCAACGTCCCTCCAAGAAAATCCTCCGACATTGAGCCGGAGAAAACTCCTCAGGTTCCTCTTTTGCGTCCCGCTTGTTGTTTCCATCGACCTCTGGCTCGGTGTTTTAATGTCGTGCGATTGGCGCACTGTGACGGCAGCGGCAGCTCGTACGTCTGACGGCCTTGGCAGTGGAGCTGCTGGGTCGTACGCAGCCCCCAAAAACGCCTCCGCAGTCACATGACGGCGGTCAAATCACAACCAGCATCGTGTTGGGTTTTTTCCCCGAGCTCCGTCGCCGACATCTGCCAGGTGGTGTCTGGAGTGTTGTGGCTTTCGCAGTTGGGACGGAACTGGTCCAGCAATGACGGAGGCCTCATCATGAATCGGTCCAGAATGCCACTTTCCGCCATGTGATGGCGCCTCAAACGCCAGAGCGCTGCCTCTTCTTCACAGCGAGCTTCCCTTTGTTTGGATGTTGGCCCCTGTCCTGCCTGCCAGTGTGGGCTCTGTGTGTGTGTGTGTGTGTGTGCGTGTGTGCGTGTGTTTCCTACCGCGGCCGTCCAACCGTCGACCGTGGAGCTGCTGCTCAGCGGCGCGGCCACATGGTCGTCTGAGGCGAGACCAGACGCGAGACGAGATGTGAGGCTTTTTTTGTCGACGTGCCATGCAAACAACAACAACGACAAAAAAAAAAAAAAAAAAAAAATGCTTGGAAAATACTGATGCTAATATGTCAGTGGGATAATGTTACAAGGAGCAAATCAACAACAGACTGTTTCCGTGCGAAGACGCTGCCAGGCCTTCTCTCGCTCGCTCTCTCTCTGTTTCTTGCTCTCGCCCCAAAGATATTCAGTAAATCTGATGCTTGGCTTGGGAAACGATGCAGACGGACCCTGCAGCCTCGGTGCAACGCCGCACAGTTTCTCTACCTTAAATAACTTTTCCCGCAACATTTATCGACTTTTACTTGGGAGTGCAGCACCACACCCCACCCACCTGCTCTCCATTTGCACCATGAACTTGCGTTTTTGCACTGGTCAGTGCATTGTTTACAGCAACGCAGACACAATTATTGTCACGATTACCTGTTTCTATATCTTACATTGTTTTTTATCTATACTTTCGTTGGTTCTTACTGTCACGTTGGACTCCCTGAAACTGATTTCCGCAGTGAACCTTGGTGACAGTGTTGACAGTGACAAAGTATTGTATTGAGCTGAGAATGAACAGGCAGCACTCTGGTGCTAGATGGTAGCGTAGTCTGCTCCAATGCTCCTTCTTTCCAAGGTAAAATGTGAACTGGAAGTCCATGATTTCTTTTACCACTCTGAGTAAAAACTGCCAAAGAAAACTACTCCTTTCTGAAGTCCAAAGTGAGTCTTTAGACCTGCTGCCTGTCTGTCTCAACACGGATGACAGATGGCTAATGTACGACGGCTTCCTTTTTTCTTCAGGCGAAAGCAAAAAAACAAAACAAAAAGAAAACAACAAACCTCTCCATTGACTCGAGGACTGGTGGGGCCTCGGCTATACATCACCATATGTCACCTTGACATGTGTGATCAATCACAGGCGGCGGAGGATGAAATGTACCAGAGTGCCTGTTGTCTAGTGAACTGGGCCGAGGTCAGTCGGCGGCATGTCAGTGCGAAGCAGCGGAAAAAAATAAAACGGAACAGAGTCCTGGAGTCGGCGCGACCGCGTTTGTGTTGTGCCGGCTTTGAACAGTCGCCATGGATACGGTGGGGGGGGATTGGAGGGTGTCGAAGTCATCGCCACCCTCGCTGTGCGGCGCGATGGGAAAGGCTTTAATTTGCCTCCATTGTGCGGCTAAGACGTCTCCCCTCGGATATGAGAGGATTAAGGCGCTCAGCAGGTAGACAATCAGATACTGTAGCACTTAGCGTTTGCTTTGCGCGGTCGGAGAGCCTCGTCGCGGCGGTAGCTTTCTCAGGACTGGCTGCGTCGGAAGGCACCTTCACAATGGCCGCTTGAGTTTTTTTTTGTGTTTGAACGGCCCTCCAAGGTTGGGTGTGGTGGTGGGGGGGGGACAATGGCCAGCAGGTGGCGGCTTCTTTCAAGGGGTTTTTAAGGCTTTTGCTACCTCCAGCCCGTAACAGCTACTTAACCTGAGTGTCTCCGCTTGAGAGGAATTGCAAGCGACTTGCTGTGTTTAATGAAGTGGTGGCGGCGGTGGCGGCGGCGGCGAGGGGCAAGGATGGCGCTGGAGTTTGCCAAGAGGATATTGTCTGGCTTCGAATTATAAAACACCCCAAGTTTTTTTTTTTTTCAGTGCCAGCCAATCCCCCCCTTCGTCCCTTCTTTTGGTCTGGCTTCAGATTCATGGGACGCTTTTGAGTTGCAGGTATTAGCCAAGAGTTGCTTTGAACAGGCTTTTGGTTTTGCCGCGCTTTGTCGTGGTTGTCGGGGGTTGTCGGCTTGGCGCTAATTAAGCGCTTCTTCGCGTCTCAATCAGTGGAGACCGGAGTCGAAGGAGGCGGAGGAGGGAGTGTGATCACAGTCAGGATTTTGGGTTTTGCGTTGCCAAATTGACTCAGAAGATTTGGCAGCGGACGTGGAAGTGAAAGGCAGCTGTCAAGGTGTCCTAATTAATCTCGTCAGGGTGCAACACACAAAAGGCGGCTGACGGCGGCCGCAAACCAGCAGCTGCTGCTGTCAAGGGGACGGCTAATCACCCTCTTCCTGAGTTGTTGTGGTTGATTTTGCCTACTTAAGCTGGAAAACTCGTTTTCTGGTTGGTACACAGATTTAGATCCCGTCGACATGAACGCTGGTATTTCCAAAATCAAACTTTTTTGGCCTCTGGTTCAAAAAAAAATCCCTCAACCAACCGTGTGATCAAAAAACTATCTCCGTCCAAATGACACCGCAAAATCTGCCTCAAGCGATAACAATGTAATACACATGCCAAAGCAGTAGGTGGCGATGTCACTCTCTAACAAAGAGACCATTTTAACATAAGCCCGTCCCGAAAAATTACAATGGTGAACCGAAATAGAGCGGATTCTTTCTGCTCACTGTAGCGTGTGTACACAATCACCACAATTCAACAAAATGTGGACTTGGAGTCGCATCAGTCAAAGTACGGCGACATGAATAAACCGGTTCAAAAATACCCACGATGGTGTAGACGGCCCCAAACAGATGAGGTCGTCCTTCCATGGAAGTTGTTTGAGGTTGGCGCTTAAATCATTCACATTTAGGGGATTTTTTTTTTTTTTTTACTTTCCATTAATTATCTGCTGTTGTTGGGGATTGAGCTGCTGCCACTTGTCGTCTTGCATGTCCTTGCACAGCTTCGGCCGAATGAAACACATCCTGCCTGCTTCCACTTTGGCCCAATATCTATTAGAAATGGTCAATATCAGCTGGAATGGAAAAATCCATGGGTATTACCACAACGGGGGGTCCACCACTGGTCCCAGCAGGGGAGTGGGGGAATTGGGTTGGGGGGGGGCTCAGCATGGCCCAGTTCTCCCAGTTAACACTGTGGATGTACTGCATCGGCAGGAAATGCTGTTGTTACATAATCCGCCCCTTAAATCCATCGACTCATTGGAGAGCAACAGTCCGTCAGTTTGGTGGAAAATGAGGATAAATCCGTGGGAGTTTTTTTTCTCCGTCGGAGGTACATCGAAGTACGGGAACGTTGCACACATCTGGTAGTGGAACGCCAGAGTGAGGCGCTGTAAGAGGAACCCGGTGCCGATGATGCAGTGGGAAGCGGTTCATTAGAATCCCATGAACTGCACCGCCTGCTAAAGAGGAAATGATCTTCTTAAAAAGACTCATTACACACTCTGTTATTTTAGCCATTTTTGCACTGGCAGCCCGGCTAATTGGTAGCAAATGCTTTACGAAAACAGCAGAAAAACAGTCGTCCAGATGTGAAGAAAAACCAGAACACATGAGTACCAGTAAGTAGTTTGAAGTTTTTTTTTTTTTTGCACATTGGCACGTTTGCCTCGGAACCAATAGAAAAGCAATTTGTGGAAGCAGCTTCCTGCTGCTGCTGTTCCATGTGAAGTGACCGCACATGGTGCCTGGTGCCTTCCGGTATTGTTGGAATCTGGAAGCACCAGAGTTCCTCGCGGACTTCACCATCAGAAAGTCACCCCGGAACATTTTTCTTATTGTCGTATTGTCAGAACTCACACTGAGGGCGTTTTTATACCGTGAACTTCCTCTTACTGACGCTGGAGTCGTTTTGTGATGTTGTCGTAAAGAGATTTTTTTTAAAAGAATCTGGATGATCAGACGTCCAGGATGTGATTTAAAGAAGGTTTAACCTCGTCCAGACCTCCAAACTGGCTTTCACCGGCTCTTGTCAGCGAGGATCAAACACTGGGACAGTGCGTGTCTTCCAGCCGTCACTGTGTGTGTATGTGTGCATCTATTATCGAGCGGCAGCGCGGCGGCAGCAGCAGCAGCGTGTCTTTATCTCCTGCCATGCCTCCAGCTCTGCATCCTGCCCGTCCGGCTGGGAATCTCTCTGGCACGCCATCACAGACGCCGTGGTTTTTGGAAGCCGGCTCCTGCTCCGACACTCCGGGGCCGATCCTGAACTTCTCAACCCGCTCGTCAAAAAAAAAAAAAAAACACAAAAAAAATCAAGCACGCCACTGCCGCCGCCGCCGCCGCTCCGTAAATCCGCTAATCTGTGGCTTCTCCCCCGGCGGCGGGAATTTATGGAAAACCTGGAAGTAACCTGGGAAGAGCGCAAGGATTATTTCCAAAGAGAATCACTTCTGCATTTAAGTTCACATATACATATTTTTTTTGCCACCTCTACCATCCGTCTGTCCCATCAGAGCGCAGTGCTAAACGGCGCCACTGCTGCGCCAAACACGTCGGACGAAATGAGGCGAAAAAAATCACGACCGCAGGGCTGATGGAAAAGCTGTGTGGGGGCGGAGCTTCGCGTGCTGCAGGTGCCTGGACGTGGAGCAGGTGTTTTCCGAACATGAATTAACGCCTCTCTCCTCCTCCTCCTCCTCCTCCTCCTCCTCCTGGTGTATTTATAGAGTCTGTTTCAGGGTTTGTAGAAAAGAGAGAGCGTGACGATGACGATGACGAAGACGATGATGACGACGGTTCCTCCGAGGAATCGCCTCCGCTGCCAAACTTCCTTCCATCTCCCTCCAACAACCCCTCTGCGCTCAGACCCCCCGCCCCCCCCGCCCGCTGGTTCGGCTGTCAGATTTTTTTCTTCCTCTCCTCTTCTTCTCTCTCATCCCTCCCAGACATCTCAATTTGTAAACATCTGAAAACATTTTTTTTTTTTTCTGGCGGCAGATGCCGCTTTTTCTTTTTCTTTTTTTCCTTCCTCTTCTTCTTCTTCTCGGCCTGCGATCTTTCCTCGCTGCTTGCAAACATGGAGCGCTCTTTGCTTTCTCTCGTTTTGTTTTTCGCTCCCCGCCGGCGTTAACGGCCTCCTGCAGCTGCATGTTAGGAGCCCAACCCTGAGGAAAGAAAGGGAGAAAAAAAAGGAGAATCGATTGCGAATGGTTGGCTCGCTTGTGTGTGTTAGCGTGACTCTGGTCAGCGCCGGCTAATTAGCAGCTTATTTTGCTCCGTCATGGATCCGATGGGGTCAAAGTGCCGACCTACTTTATCAAACGGCATCGACGCCGCTGCCGCTGTCGTGCGTGGCCGTGTCGTGCATGTTGTGTAGCTGTGCACGGAGGGAGGGAGGTGGGAGGGGGCGAGGGTGGAGGTGGAGAAGGAAAGAATGTTGCGGTGGTTCGGCTGTTAATTGAGATCAAATGTCACACGGCGCCCAAGTCTCTGGAATCAACCTATTGATGGATGGATGGATTGATTGATTTCACTGCGAGGGGGTCGCAGTGAAATATGGCAGGCAAACGACGGCTTTGATAAAATTTAGAGGGAAAAAAAAAGGAGAAAGAAAAGAAAAGCCGGCACCTGCCACCATGGATGGAGGTGAAGGTGGACGCTGGGTGGATGGAGGCTGGAGGAGCCGAGGAAACATCAGGACTCCGATGCCACGTTTTCTAATAGAACGCCTTCATTAAGCCCACGTTGGGGAAATTTGCATCGTTAAAGCAACAATGTAGCGCAAAGAGAAGGAACATTATTATAATTTTAAATGAAGTACAATATTTATAGAGTAATAAAGGAAAAACAAGTGATTATTCTAAGGATATATAAGAAACCAGGGCATGAAAAAATTTGAGCAGATGTTGAATTCAACATTTCAACATTTAATTTTTTTTTTCTCATCAGCGGCTAAAAGTCCTTTATTAAATTTTTAATTAAAATTAAAAAGCACCCAGATTGATGGCGACACCCTTTTTTTTTATTACTTTTTTTTTTTTACTTCTGCCTCCTGCTTTGCTCAAAGTCATTTCTCCTCCGCTTTCTCCATAGTTTTATTTTTTTATTTCATTTATAAACTCACACCACCCACTCTCGCAGCAGCGAGCTGAACCAACGCCAAAAAAAACACACAAATGTGGCCAAAACAGATTTCAAGGCTTCGCCGCCTTAAATGCGCGTACCTGGCACGCCTGCAGACACTGGGGGTGGGGGGGGGGGGGTAGGGGGGGGGGTGTGGCCTCCTCACCACAGAACACCTTGTGTGTTTCTTCTCCTCCTTTCCTCCCCCGTTGTTGCTCACGACACTGAAAATGAGACGCTTTCAGAAAGTAGCCGCTTGGCTAATTACAGGTAGCCGCAACATGTGTGTATGTGCGTGTGTGTGTGTGTGTGTGTGTGTGTATAAATAGGAGCGGGAGAGGCGCCGCCGCCCCCTAGCACATCGGAGGCGTCGGGCTGGAAGAAGAAGGAGAAGAAGAAGAAGAAGACAGATGCGAGGTCTCGTGGTGTGAATGCGCCACCTGCAGGCTAATGATGCCGCGGAAGCTAGTTAGCTAGTTAGCGTACGACAGACTTGACAGAGAGTTTTATTCCAAGAGGAAGCAATCAGCCTCCAAGAGGAACACGTGTGTGTGTGTGTGTGTGTGTGTGTGTGTGTGTGTGTAGTCAAGCCACTCAACAACAGCTGTGTTTGCTTCGGTGACATCACACAATGTGACCGACCGACCGACCGACCAATCAGACGCGAGGAAGGAGGCTCCTGCTGCCGACCAAGACAAAGAAAACGTCCCAAGCAGCTGCTCGGATATTTCAGATTGTTTCCACCTGCAGGATGACGAAGGTCAGGATGGTTAAGCCCCTCCCACCACCACCACCACCAGTATGGGCTACTGGTCGATAAACACATTGGAGCTGCAGCCAGTCCCTGTTTTCTCCTTGTGCTCGGTGACCTCAGCTGTGATTCGCTGCTGATCCACGCTGACCCCCCCGGCTAATGACCCTGCTCCCCCCCCCCCCCAGTCAGTGTTTGCCGTAAAACGTCACAACTCTTGTCAAGACTTCTCCTCCTCCTCCTCCTCCTCCTCCTCTTCCTCCTTCGGGGGCGGCAGGTCGATCTGCCCCTGCAGCCGCGTCAGCGACACCTCGGCGATAATCCGGCGAGTCACCCGGAGGCCGCCGCTGTCAAGCAACGCGGCAGCCGCCGCCGCCGCCTCATCAGGCTGACGGACAGACAGACGGAGGGATGGAGGGATGGAGGGGGGGAAGGGGGAGGGGGGGACGTGTGGAGCCGCTCAGCACGGCATCACGACACGGAGGAGCTCCTCGGTTTTCCTAGCGGGGTTCTTGTTCTGTCGCTGTTGAATTGAATTGAATTTTTTATTCGAGCTGAAAATAACACAAGAACTCAATCAGTTAAACAAAAAAAAACACAAATAAAATAAGAACAAAACATACAAAAAAATAAATACAAGCCTTACTACTCAGAGAAAACATATCCGGAAAATTCAATCTGCTCGAAAAGAAGTAAACCCACTCCTAATCACCCCTACATATCAATGAATAAATTAGCATTATTGCGCATTAACTAATTAGCATTAGTGCTAGCCAACCTGGATGGCAGTCCTGCTGATACCCGACAACGTCAGCTGCATCGAGCAGGAAGATCCACCATGAAGGTCGTCCATAACCTTCATCACAAACTGACAAAGAAGCGAGTCGGCGCCGCTTCATTCAAGCTAATCCTGGCTAGCGTCTCTCAAACACTCTGTCAAAGCAACACAAACCCAGCATGAGGACGGCCAAGGCACGGCGGATGGCAAAGGTGTGGTTGCTAAGTAACGATTAAAAAAAAAATAGAAACCGTCATCATCGGCGTACAGTCGGAGAGAGTTTTCCTGCTTAAAGTGAAGACAAATATATTCTGGAGTGCAGCAGCAGCAGCAGCAGCAGCAGCAGCAGCAGCAGCAGCAGCAGCAGGTCTTGAGAAATCAGGAGGGAAATCAGACGCGTCGGTCTTGACTGTATATATTTATTCTTACCAGCCTTCAAGAGGGAGGTGGGAGCGTCCCTGAATGCAGCGCGCGCCTCTTCGTCTTAATGAGTTTGTTTTGAGCCTCGCTGCCCAGGTTCTGTGTTTACTCTCCGTTTGCGTCGTCTTCTCTCCTGCGCCGTAATCAACGTCGAGCGTCGGCCGTCTCCTGGCCAACATCGTACAAGGCCGATGATTTACACCGCGAGTCGGCTCTGCACCTCCGCCGTCCTCACTCCTTCAAGCCCGGACCCTGAACGTCTCGCGTGAAGGAGGAGTTGGAGGCTGATTCCGGAGCGACGGGGCTCGCTTGTTCCAAACGGGTTTTCCCAGCATCCTCGGCTGCTTCTGTCACCGGTAACATTAACTTGAGTGATGGCTTCACTCTCGCCGAGTGACAGGTCGCCCCCTGCTGGTCCCAACGCCTCCGTCGGCCCTCCAGAAGAACCCTTGGACCCGTCGTGATCTGACAGGGACGACCTGGATTTCACCTCCGAGTCGTTTGTGGGTGTGAAACGGAACAAGCGGCTTTTTCCCATTCATTCCAGGTTCCAGGTTCTCCACATCCTCTCTGCTTGGGATCCACTTCCTGTCAGTTCCAACACATCCGTCTGAAAAACACCTTCCCCCACTTTTTTTGTCGGAAATTTGAATTTTGATTCTTCTCAGTGAGAAGTTTCAAGTCAGCAGCGGACGCCTCCATTGCGGCTGCTAGCATCGGTAGCTAACGCTAGCTACGTTGCTCGTGCTATATGGCCGCCTTGCAGCCGTCGTCTGCGAGTTGGAACTTCAGGGCTTCAAGTTTCTGGATGCGAGTTGATAAGAAAAGTGAAGCCTTTGGTCTGACATTCAGAGGACAGAATGCAGAGCCGCTGCTAGCGGCAAATATTGCTGCTTCGGACATTTGTTTGTTGACCTGTGTTTGCCGTTATTTGATTGTTTTTTTTTTTTTTTTAGGAATTCTGGTGAATATTTTCAACCCACTTTGATTTGTAGTTGTTGTAACTTCTTGTCTGTTTTTGTGCGGAGCCCAGGAGGAGCAGCCTTTGCATGATGGGGAAACTAATGCGGAGCCTTGTTCAGGAAGAACTGTTGTGTTGTTTCAAACTGGGTGTAAATGTTTGAGGAGGAGCAGCAGCTGTCACGGACGCTCCGCTCTGAAAAGGTGTTTAAGACTCTAATGCATGCGGACGAGCGCTTCATGCATGCTCTGTCCAGAGTGAAAACACACACACACACACACACACACACACACACACACACACACACACAGCAGCAGCAGCAGCGGAGCAATTTGATGCGGCTCGAATGTTCCATAAATATTAAATGAATGGCTGTGAGGAGTGAGTGATTGCATCGACACCCTCACCTCACGAGAGGTGGTGGGGGGGGGCGAGGAGAGGTGGCTGATGGGAGAGGGGAAAAAAGAAAAAGAAACTGCTGCTACTGCTGCATGTGTCCTGGTTGGCCAGCTGGACGCTGCTTCCTGCTCTGCAATGCAAAGCAGCGACGACGACGGCGGCAGCAGCAGCAGCAGCAGCAGCAGCAGCAGCAGCAGCAGCAGCAGCAGTCTGCAAACCTGAAAGGCGGCGACGTTGCGCTAAACCGTCTTCATCTTGACAAATGAGTTCTGTCAGCTGATGGACGGGAACCCGTGTAGTCGCTGTTGTTGACGCGCAGATCAATGTCAGGTGTGACATAGCCCCCCCACCCTCCAGCTAGCATTAGCGGTAGCTAGCATTGCTGTCTGTCTGAATGTTTTCCGGCTCCTGGGGACTGGAATCAAGGATCGGGTCCTGGCTTGGTTTGGTTGGCAGGGTGGCAGGGTGGGGTGAGGGGGGGGGTTCTGGTCCAGCCCGGGTCGTCTCTGTCTGACCAACGAGCCCGGACTGAACTTCAGTCCTCACCTGCTCAGGATCCAGGTTTGGTGCCTCCTGGTTTTGATTCTGATTTTTCTTTTGCGCCGCATGCTTTGAGTGCCGAGCGTCAGCAGTCTGAAGCCTCCGGCTGACACGCGGACGCAGCCGTGACTCAGCACTGTGAGGAGCTTTAGGACACAATGCCATTTGGCACAGCGTCTGCCGGCGGGATCAGAAAAGGTTGGACGGAGCGGGTCGGGGAAATGGACTCTGGGCCCAGCGGCAGCGGCAGCGGCAGCAGCAGCGGCAGCAGCAGCAGCAGCAGCAGCAGCAGCAGCAGCAGCAGCAGCAGCCCGGGCGGTGGGAAGATGCTTGTCGGACTGATGGGGAAAAAAGGTTTTAGAAGTCAGAGTTCAGAAAGAACCTGGACTGAAGATCAACATAAAGAATCCTGTGCAACGTCCAGCTCTGCAAATATGAAGAAACAGAGTGATGATTAATTATTATGTCCACTCTGAGCTATGAACGGACAACGAAGAGTTGAGTAGCTAACACGAGCAGCGTAATATATGTTATATAACCGTGAAGACATTTTCATAAAGTTAGAAAAAATGAGTTTGCTAAAATTTGAGAATTTGTTGGTCCTTATTAAATAATTTATAGAGTGAGAAAGATGAAAATTGCTGAATAAAACTCCAATTCCTTTGGAATGAGCCGAGAGGTTTTGCTGCTTTCCAGTGAAAGTATTTTACTGGGCTGATTTGTGCACAACACACACACACACACACACACACACACACTAAGGCCGCGACCTGGCCTCGAACCCTTGACCTCTGAGCGCTGACGCAGCCGGGAGGAGAGAGGATGAGTCACCGCCGGAGTCACACCCCTTGCAATTTCCTGATCTCGCGTCCTGGACTCCTCGGGTTACATCGAGCCGCCGGGGTGCCGGCGGGTCGGCGCTGATTAGCCCGCTGTTTGTAGAGAAAACGGCAGAATATTAAAACCACTGCCAGTCAAAAAACAGCTGGATGTAAACAGGTTGGTGATGACGAGAGGGGGCTGACAGCAGCTAGCATAGCAGTTAGCTGCTAACCGTCAAGACCAGGGGTCACCAGCCTACTTCCTGGGTACCAAGACTTCAGTTCTATGTTATTATTAATGATACACATCTATGCAAGGACACCGATCAGGTTCATTTCTCACAATAATTATCAACAATGACTTAACAAGGTTGGGTACCTGGTGTTAGTGACCCCTGCTCAAGACACGGTTGGGCGTTTTGAGGAGCATCGACACTAGGGAATGGCGCTAGCTAATGACGCTAGCTAGCTTTCTCATGAAATCATCGGGTGACGTGATTGTATTTTTTTGTAATTGTCTAACGCACTCATCTCCTCCCTTCTCACAACTCAGTCCAAACCCACTAATTACACACACAGCCACGTCGCCTAGCCCACCCTAGGCCCCCCGGATTGCTAACACGCTAGCTTAGCCTCGCTCGAACCTCCCGGGAAGCGTTTGAAATTGAATTATCTTAATTAGCTGGAGGAAGAGGAGGAGGAGGAGGAAGAGGAGGAGGAGGAGGAATCCTCTTTACTCAGTGCTTGGAACCATTTAAAGACGCACAATTTATAGGGTTTTTTTTTTATTATAGGCGTGAAGAGCAATACAACGATGTTTTATGTCGCCGCTGCCACGACTCCCGGAGCGCCGTCCAAATGTTGCCTCGTATCTTTTTTAAAACGTGACACAAAACAGCAACAGTTATGCACTTGAGCGGCAAAACTGATGTCTTCATTAGACCCCAGGAAGTCGTAACACTGTAACTCATACATCATTACGCCATCATAAATGATGCCGCCGCCCTTGCCAGTGCCTCCGCCGCCGCTGCCGCCACCCTCCTCATCTGCGGTTAGAAAAAAAAAATATCGTAAAAAAATGCTTGTCTGCCCGGACGAAGACGCTCAGCCATGAATATGCCCGAGCCATTACTCTGTCTCAGTGTGACCTTTACACAGGGGGGGGGCCTCGGTGGGGGAAACATATGTTCGCTAACAAGAGAGCCTCTTTTTTCCCTCTTCTCATCTCTTCCTCGCCACTCTTTATTTATCTCGCGGGTGTCGTAAAAGTCCCCGCCGCCGTTGTTTACGGTGACCCGGCCGCCCTACGGGAGGCGGCGCCGCCGACGACAGCGAAACTCCCAATGCCTCATTATGGTGATAAAACGGGAGAGCGAAGCCCCCCCCCCCCCGACTTGACGTCCTTTGACTTGAAAAGACTTTTTTTCTGCTTTGTCATCTAACGTGAGCAAGCGTGAGCTAGGGTTAGCAGCTAACTGTCTGGTTGCTTTCTAGCGGTTGACAGAAGTTAGCAAGCAATACGGTCGATGTCTCCCGAGTGTTGTTCGTTACAGTGATTAAAACATACAAGTGAGTTATGAAACTTGACATCCTTTGCTTTATCGTGTAATACTAGCAAGAGTGAGCTAGCATTAGCATTAGCATTAGCATTAGCGATCAAGTGTCTGGTTGGCTGAGGCTCTCTGGGTCGGTGGAGAGACCCTGCCTCAGGTGGAGGAGTTCAGGTATCTCGGGGTCTTGTTCACCAGTGAGGGACAGAGGAGTTAGCTAACGTTAGCTAACATCTTCCGCTGCGTGACGGCAGCTAGCGAGTCGGCTGTCGACGTTGTTACGGTGTGTTGACAGTGTCACGGATGTTCACGGATGTTCACGCGCGCAAGTTTTCCACGCCGTGCGTGTTGTGTGGGAAAATTGGGAAATTTAGGTCGGTTCAGCCATAAATTATTCAGTGTGTCGGTGGCTGGCATGCTGCGAGGTCTGTGTTCAACATACATTTTTAAAAAAAACAACAACTTGTGACTGTGGTGGCTGTGGTGTTTCCGATGAATCTTTTATTTCAAGTCTTGGCGTTGATCTCTGTCGGCTGACGAGAGGAACGCGTTTCCCGGCCCGGCCGGCCGAGACGACGACGACGATGAAACCGGTTCTGGGAGAGGAGGAAGAAAAAGTAGCCTGACGTGAACCTCGAGCTGCAGACGTAGCTTTAAAGCTAGCGTAGCCGCTGTTATGTGATTGTAGTCGCTACTTCCGCAATGTGTGACTTTTCATTTTCTACCCCCCCCCTACAAAAAAGTCAAGTCTGCTGCGCTGAACCTCAAAAGCCTGCGCTCGTTAGCCTAGCGATGTTAGCAACACACACACACACACACACACACACACACCCTGACATGAAGAATTTGAGAGGCTGATCGATGACATCATTTGTTAGCTCTCTCTGATGCGCCGGCCCCTCCCACACCAGCGCCCCCCCACTGGGACGTGTTCCACACCTCTGCTGGTAATAAACATGACTGATCACTTACCCCCCCCGCCCTCACCCCCCACCCCCTGTTGCCCCGTCCCATGATGCATTGTGGCCTTTGAGGTTCGGCTTTGGTGCAAAACCCCCCAAAAAATGGGATTATTTGTGCTCTCAACTACCAGCCGCCATTAATTATTCATCCCTACACACACACACAAACACACACACACACACACACACACACACACCCTCCTCCTCCAGATTGTTGCAGCTCTGACCTATTTTGTTGCGTTTTTCACTTTTTTTCATCACCTTTTCTGATTCTGAGCGCCTCCCCACTGTGACCCGGCGCCAGCGTCCTCGTTATCGCCCCCTACGCCCCGCCGACAGTGGTTGCGACCCACATTCTGCCTCTGGTTCTGGCCCCGCCCCCCTTCTCCACCCCGATTGGCCTGATTGGTCCAACGCCTGGGAGCGTTTGGAGGTTGAGACGTGATCAGCTGACCAGGAGCTGCCGTCAGTTCACACTCGATTAGAACGGTTGCCTGACTGTAGCTCCGCCCCCTTCCCCTTCATTGGCTCGATTGGATGTTTTGCTGCTGGGAGTTTTAGAATTCCAAGCACTTCTTCCTTTCCAGTTTTTTTTTTTTTTTAGTTCACCCCAAAACCAGAAGCAGAACCCCGGCTGTAGCTCCGCCCCCCCACCACAGTAGAGCGGTGTGAGTGAGTTAGAAAGGAGCGCCCCCTGGGATCACTGCTAAATCCACTGTAATCTCCTCACTAAGCTCCAGAGCTGCTCCACAGAGGCCTGAGGAGCAGGAGGTGCTGCCTCCCTTTCATCCTCCTCCTCCTCCTCCTCCTCCTCCTCCTCCCTCTCTTCTTCTTCCTCCTCCTCCTCCTCCTCCTCCTCCTCCTCCTCCTCCTCCTCCTCCTCCTCCTCCTCCTCCTCCTCCTCCTCCTCCTCTTCTTCTTCCTCCTCCTCCTCCTCCTCCTCCTCCTCCTCCTCCTCCTCCTCCTCCTCCTCCTCCTCCTCCTCCTCCTCCTCCTCCACCTCCCTCTCTTCTTCTTCCTCCTCCTCCTCCTCCACCTCCTCCTCTCCCTCTCCTCTTCCACCTCCTCCTCCTCCCTCTCTTCTTCTCCTCCTCCTCCTCCTCCTCCTCCTCCTCCACCTCCTCCTCTCCTCCTCCTCCTCCCCCCCTCTCCTCTTCCTCCTCTTCCTGCTCCTCCTCCTCCTCCTCCTCCTCCTCCTCCTCCTCCTCCTCCTCCTCCTCCTCTCTTCCTCCTCCTCCTCCTCCTCCTCCTCCTCCACCTCCCTCCTCCCTCTCTTCTTCCTCTTCTTCCTCCTCCTCCTCCTCTTCTTCTTCCTCTTCCTCCTCCTCCTCCTCCTCCTCCACCTCCTCCTCTCTTCCTCTCTTCCTCCTCCTCCTCCTCCTCCTCCTCCTCCTCCTCTCCTCTCCTCCTCCTCCTCCTCCTCCTCCTCCTCCTCCTCCCTCCTCCTCCTCCTCCTCCTCCTCCTCCTCCTCCTCCTCCTCTCTCCTCCTCCTCCTCCTCCTCCTCCTCCTCCTCCTCCTCCTCCTCCTCCTCCTCCTCCTCCTCCTCCTCCTCCTCCTCTCTCCTCCTCCTCCTCCTCCTCCTCCTCCTCTTCTTCCTCCTCCTCCTCCTCCTCCTCCTCTCCTCCCTCTCTTCCTCCTCCTCCTCCTCCTCCTCCTCCCTCTCTTCCTCCTCCTCCTCCTCCTCCTCCTCCTCCTCCTCCTCCTCCTCCTCCTCCCTCCTCCTCCTCCTCCTCCTCCTCCTCCTCCTCCTCTTCCTCCTCCTCCTCCTCCTCCTCCTCCTCTCCTCCTCCTCCTCCTCCTCCTCCTCCTCCTCCTCCTCCTCCTCCTCCTCCTCCTCCTCCTCCTCCTCCTCCTCCTCTCCAGGAGCGTGAAAACGCTTCCATGTGCTGTGGTCATGTGACTCTGGCCGGGTGAGATGAATGTTGTGACAGGAGCTCGGTGGCTCTTTTGGCGATGACACGACCTCGGAGCGACCCTCACACACACACACACACACACACACACACACATTCCCGCTGGATTCAGTCGCAGCACTTTAGACCTCGGGGTTCGTTCTCGTTCCCGTCCGTCAGGAGATCACAGCCAGCGTCCGTCCGTCCGTCCGTCCGTCCGTCCGTCCGTCCGCTCGCTGGCCACTCGTCCTAATTAGCCGATTGATTGCCGCTGGTAATGAGATGTATCGAGCGGGAGGGCGGCGGCGACCTTGTGGGTGGAGCCATACGGACGCCTGCCTGATGCTAGCGGCCGGTGCCACGGAGAAAGTTGAGATTCCACCGACCCCGGCCGTCCCGGTCCGAACTCTCGGTGGACGGGGGGAAAAAAATCAGGAAAATGGTGTGAAACCGTGGGCAACGTGGTTGTTGCTGGAGTTTTTTGTTGTCTTGAAAATTCAAAACGAAGAACAATAAAATGGTCTACGTTCTCCCGGCCTGCAGGGGGCGCCTCTTTCTCTCTGCTCAGAATCAGAGGCCTTTATTGTGGTTGCGAGCCAGCGTAGCATGAAAGTCGAGGTGCTACTCCTGCTTGGTGTTTTAAAACTGTGGAAATATAAAAGATAAAAAAACATAAGTGTGTTTGAAATGGACAAAAACAATGCAGGAATAATAAAAAATAAATAAAACAACAAAATAAAAATTCCCGAGTCAGTGAAATAATTAAGAATAATTTAAGAAAAAACTCATTTCAAATTTCAGGAATCGCGACTCGGGATTTGCGTCTTCGCACGATGACTCGCATCAGTATTGCTGTGCGCGCCTGCTGCCCCCCGGTGGCCGCTCACACCACTGGATGACAGTTGACAGTTTTAAACGACATTCCTTAAAAAAAATATATAAAAAAAAGGCGCTGAGTGTGGAGCCGCGTGGCAGCGATAGCCGAGCCGTCCGTCCGTCCGTCCGTCCTTCGTCCTTCCGTCCTTCCTTCCTGCGGCTGAGTGACGGCTCCCCGACACGCCGGCGAGGTGCGATGTGTCCTCTCCTCCTCCTGACCTTTGTTGCGTGTCATCCCTCCCTCGCTCCGCTCCGACTCGGCTGTCACTCCCCGCTGCCGCCGCCGCCGCCGCCGCCGCTGCCCAGCCGAGCAGAAATGTCACCGAAAATAATCTGGCAGCGGCGAAGGAGAAGGAGAAGGAGAGGAGGAGGAGGAGGAGGAGGAGGAGGAGGGGGGGGAGGAGAAAGAGGAGAAGGAGGAGTAAAAATACTCGGAGAGCAAAGAATTATGGGAGGGAAAGAAGTCAGTGATCCCAACCATGTGACATCGCAGCAGCGCTGACGAGGCCACGGATTCGCTACTTGGTTACTTTGTTCGGGCAAAACCTCTTCGCGTCAATACGACTTTTTCACCATTTGTCTCAAACGACGACGACAATTTGCACGAAATTTGTTTGTTGTTTGTCAAATTTCTTGGTTGTTTCTCAGGAATTTGATCAAAAATCAACCTCCTACATCAAGGCTTCCTGGACCTATGTAGGAGGCAGAGGAGGAGGGGGAGGAGGGGAGGAGGGGTTTGCACTCGGTACGATATCACAGAGTTTTGCAAAAAAATCCAAAAATCCAAAACTTTGTCGTGTTTTTTTTTGGAGTAATCATAATAATTCAGAACTGTCCTGATTGGCCCAAAAAACGGAAGACGGATGGATGTAATGTGAGAAAATGACGTGGCGATGAATCTGCAACCAGCTGCCCCCCCCCCCCCTGCACCCCCCCACACTACCTGTCACCCCCACCTCCCTCCATCTCGTTTGGAAACAAATTAGGTGGCGGAAGTCCAATAGAAAATATGTCGCCCGCTTCTTGACATGCCTGATGAAAATGGATGGCTAGCTTAGAGCGAATGCCTGCCCCCCCCACACACACACACACACACTAACCCCCAGCCCCCCCCCTCGACAGCTGACGGTCTATTGTCTCTCCATCTTCGCTGCCCGTCATCACCGTCAGCAGCAGCAGCAGCAGCAGCAGCAGCAGCAGCAGCAGCAGCAGCAGCAGCAGCGTCCCGTCCGTCCTTCCTTCCCTCCATCCTGATGGAAATGAAGACGTCCCGGCTAATGGGGAGCATAATGGCTGTGGACAGATGGGGGGGGGGGTTGGGGTGCGTCCCAATTCATCTGCAGCTTGTTGGAGGGAATGAAACCAGCGCAGGAAGCTGTTGTCGCTCGTTGTGCGGTGAACAAACTGAGAGCAAGAAGTGGGAAATTATTGGAACATGCGGGTATAAATAATAATGCAGGCCAGCTGTGTGTGTGTGTGTGTGTGTGTGTGTGTGTGTCTGTGAGTGTCTGTGAGTGTGTGAGAGAGAGAGAGAGAGAAATAATGGTGGCTGGCAGTGACTGCCGGGTCAATACCGGCTCAGCGGGACACTCCGGGGTCACGTCACTCTGGGGCAGAAATAAATAGATAAATAAATAAATAAAAGAAATAAAATAGCACCTGGCCACCTGGCGGAGTCTAATTTATGGAGTGTGTCAATACACCTCAGTGTGTAACAATGTGTCAACCCCTCCCCCCCCCCCGGGAGAGAGACAGAGATGATTGGCGGCCTCTCCGACCGGACAATCAGCTGCTGGCGACTGACACGAGGCTCAGCTGCCCAGGGAAGCACTCGTCCATCGGCCACGGAAATAACCTTTCCTTAGAGGGGGGGGGGCGGCGGGGGGGTCCACTCGGCCCTCCTGTCCAATGGGGATCTTGCATTGAGTTCATGTTGACTTACTGTGGAAGGTTTCCCAGAGTGCAGAGTGGAGTCCCGGCTCTTGACTGATGATGTTTGCCGATGATGTTGCGATGTGACTTTATAACCTCAACAAGACGGCGGCGCCGTTTCTCTCCCACTTTGTTCAACTTTTTACACGTTAAACGGGGTTGTGAGCACAAGTTCACGAGTTCAGGTGCGGATTGACAAGAGCCGCATTTCGGCCCCGCGCCTCAGTTTGCCCACGGCCGCTCCGGACGTTGCTCCAACCTTCTTCACTTCTTCACCGCGGTTGAGCCGCAGCAAGGTTTTTATTTTCTCTGCACGTGTCCGGCTTAGGATTTCAGTCTCGGACAAAACCCCGAACCCATCCTCCTGCCGCCCCACAGGGACCTGTGGTGGCGGGGGAGGGGCCTGGGGGGGGGGGCTCAGGGACCAAAGAAAAAGTGCTGACGAGCGGCCCCGTTGTCACTTATGAAAAATGGAGGCTCACCGGGAAAACAGCAGGAGGACGACGCAAAAAAAACAAAAAAAAAACAGCAGCGAGACGGCGGCGCAGGGTGGGCGGGGCAGTGGGCGGAGCCCCGGTCTCCCTGGCTGAACATCAATCATCACTTTTTTTGTCCCTTTTTTTTTTTTTTAAATTTGACAGGGATTGTCCTCGGAGGTGGACACCCGACACGACTCAGACAGCAGGAGACAAAGCGGCTTTTTTTTTTTTTTTTTTTTTGTTTACAGTGTTTTCTCATTGGAGGGCGCACTCTCTCTCTCTCTCTCTCTCTCTCTCTCTCTCTCTCTCTCTCTCTCTCTCTCTCTCTCTCTCTCTCTCTCTCTCTCTCTCTCTCTCTCTCTCTCTCTCTCTCTCTCTCTCCATCACCTTGAAAACCACAAGGATGAGACAAAGGAGAACATTGTTTTGGTTGTGTTAAGGTGACGTTGTGAGCGGCCAATCCGTTCATTCATGATTATTAGCACGTTTATCGCTAACGCTACAGAGGAAACTTTGTGGGGAAAAAGAAGCTAGCTCATCCTTCCGCGGATGTGGCTGTCGTTCCGTCCCTGGAGACAAAAATAAAACGCTGATTCCAACCAATCCTGATCCAAGAGACAGCAAAACTTTTGCTGCGCTGTGCGATTGTTGTCCAGTGTTGTGCGTGAAGAACGACTCCATCGGGCCGCTGTGGTGGAGAAGTACAAAAAAAAATAAGAAGCGCAAGTTTTTCCATTTCCTGGTTTCGCAAAGTCTGCGAGGACGCAGTAAAAGCCGTCCTCGCTCCACTTTTATTTTATTGTGTTTGATTTTATTTTTTTACTAATTCATTGAGTTGAACCATTCTCACCAGTTTAATATTCAGTAGCCCAAAGAGCATTTTGGCCTCTCCAGCTGTCGTCCTCCGAGAGGGGGAAAAAAACCAACAAAAAAAAAAACCCATCTCAATTCGTCCCAGCGCTGCAGCTCCGGCCCCCTGGAGGGCGCCGCCATCATTCCATGCATTATTCAGCAGCGTAAATTAACCCCGAGTGGGACATTCCATCAATCAGAGGAGATGGGGGGGGTTTGAGGGGGGGCAGGAATGCTGTCAGCCGGTGGTCCGTCGGCTGTATTAACCCCCCGCTAGTCCAACAGGTGGCAATGTGTGCCCCCCCCTCCCTTCCAATCCCCCATCCACCCTACGAGCCACACCCACCTCCCGCCTCCCGCCTCCCCGCCTCCCATTCCACTGGGAAGCAAACAACAAGTGGGCCGGGATTCAGGATTCAGCCTCGGAATATCGAGGGGATTTGTGAGGGTTCCGTCCGTCAAAACTCCTGGCAGATGCTTTTTTTTTTTTTTCGTGGAGTCGGCGGCAGCAGCGGCGGCGGCGACCGATTGGATTGTTTGATGAGTTTTTCCACGGATGATGAAGGCCACCGTTCCGAGCTTCGTTCTTTGGTCAACTTTGGTCACTTTTTTTTTTGTGTGGCTGTGAATGAAGTTATTTTTTCTCCCCGCTGGGGTGGGGAAAAAAAAAAGCACATCCGCAGCGCCCTCTGTGGTCCACATCGTATTGCAGATCCATTTTTGTTTGTTTTCTGCGATGACTTTGCACGTCGGCACCTGCTCCAGTTTGAATCCAAACCAGTGATTTCAGCCCAGGACACGGATGTTATAATTACTGCATATACATACACACACACATATACTGTATATATATATATATATGTATATGTATATATAAACATACAATAAAATGGTCATCTGGACGTCCTAATGAGCAGGTTTTTACCGAAGAAGAGAACATTTTTTTCTCTCCTTCCTGACGGAGATAAGCGGCCGAGCTTGTGATGAAGCGCCTGCTCCGCTCGTGGCCTACATCCGCCTCCCTCCTCCCTCCCCCCTCCCACCCTGTGATCTATTCTCCTTCCTCGCCTCACCCCCCCTCCACTCCTCCCCCCCCACCCCTCCCCCCTCCCCCGACGAAGGAAAATAAAAGCAGACATGGAGACAAATTTCCTGTGGGAGCGCCGCCGTTCATCTTTCATGTTTCTGGGGGAGAATCTTCAACAACTGTTATTGTGCCGCATCAATACCGACTCCCTCGTTTTGTGTTGCTTTTGTTTTCGTTTTGTCTCGTTGTCGTCGCCGTCGTGTTTGCGTTGCTCGCCTCTGCGTTCCTTTCTGTTTGTTTTTTTTATTTTTTTTTATTTTTTAGGTCTGATTGATTCCGACGCTGCTCCAGCCGTGTAATCTGTCATTCCATCCATCCCTCTGTTGTCAACACACAATTTTTAGGCGCTCCGGTTGTTGTTGCATTTCTGTCATTTCATGGATGTTGATGGATTTTTTTTCCCAAACTGCCGTCTCCATTGTTTTTATCCCTTTTGAAAAGTTTGTAGAGAAAACACTTTTGGCCCCTAACACCGCTGGACCCACTGTTCAGTCCAGGAGCAGGACCGGTGTCCGCTGGTCCTCCACCATTAACGCTGACAAGCTCCCACCTGATGGCGTTTCCGTGTTTTGTTTTGGTTTTTTTTTTCTGATGACTTTGCGTGTTGCGCGTCCACGTGCGCGCTAACATCAGGTCCTCCGTCCTGCAGCGCTCAAACTGATTTTTTTATCTCCGCACCAGTTGACCATTGTTATCATGCGGTGGATATTATCGTTTTGAGAAAAAAACACAAACCCAAAACGCCACTTGCTGCTGCTGTTTCATGCTGCATGCTCATTATTTGCTGGTAAAAAAACATTTTCAGGACGGCGCTAAACTACCAGTGTCGTGTGTCAGTAAACATGGCCGACATAATAAAGGGACTCTGCAGAAGCCGTGCTGCAGCGAGATAAGTGTTTTCTTCTTCTTCTTCTTTTAGATTAGGGCTTGCAGAAGATTGTTTTTTTTTGCCCAACAAGAGGACTTGTCTGGACTTGTCTGTTCCGATTCTTGGGAACAAGGTGCAAGCAGCGCGTCTCTCCTTCGGACAGAGTCGGGGTGGGAGTCCTGGCTGACAAGAGTCCTGGTCAATTGGAGTCCTGATTGGTTCGGCTCCTGGTTGGGTGGAGTCCTGGTTGGTGATAGTCCAGGTTGGTTGGAGACCTGGTTGGTTGGAGTCCTGGTCAATTGGATTCCTGGTTGGTTGGAGTCCTGGTTGGTTGGAGACCTGGTTGGTTGGAGACCTGGTTGGTTGGAGACCTGGTTGGTTGAATGCCTGGTTGGTTGGAGTCTTGGTTGGTTGGAGACCTGGTTGGTTGGAGTCCTGGTTGGTTGGAGTCTTGGTTGGTTGGAGACCTGGTTGGTTGAATGCCTGGTTGGTTGGAGACCTGGTTGGTTGGAGACCTGGTTTGTTGGAGTCCTGGTTGGTTGGAGTCCTGGTTGGTTGGAGTCTTGGCTGCTGGGAGTCCTGGCCAGTCCGAGTCCCCACAGGGACAATAAGAGAGGGCCTCCAGGGCCTCCAGGGAGCCTCCAGGGGCCTCCAGGGGCCTCCAGGGGGCTGGTGAACAGGGGTAAACATCCCCAGGATCTTAAGCAGCGACTGTTTCCATCTAAATGGCTCAAGTGTTTGTTTACTCCGCAGCTGATTAAAATAATAATAACCTGTAAAAGGAAGCGGGGCCTCCACACTTGTTGCACCGCGAGTTAAGAGCTTGTAAAGACGGATTGCGGCTCCTGGACGGCGTCCAAACAGTCAATCCAGTCGCTACTTCAGACAGAAAGTGATTCACGACGCTTGTAGAATAATAATTATAACGGAAAGTTTTTTCTTTTCAATGAACCATTTAATGCACATGGATACAAAACAGAAACTCCATTTGTTGCATTCAGAAACGTTAAGTGTTCTCTCCACTGAAAACACTTTTTTTAAAAATCAATGCAACAAACAAACAAACAAACAAACACCAACAGCTGGGTGTGCGTGGGCAGCAGGTTGTCTGCGGGCGACGCTCCGAGTGCTTGACGTGTCACTCGGCGCCGCCGTCCTGCTTTTCCGCCCACGTCCGAGCTGATCCCGAGCTGATCCCGAGCAGCCCGGCTGATCCCTGAGCAGATCCTGAGGCCGAGGCTGCGTTCCACATGGCTCTGCTCTCTCCGCCAGCGGCGCCGCCTGCAGGAGATAATGAGCCTAATGGAAGGAGTCAAACAGAAGGAGGGCAGTAAATATTTGCTCAAGTGCCTCAATAATGAGGCCGTTTCCTCGATCGACACTAATTACACCACCGGCCTTAACCAGACCCCCCCACACACACACACACACACACACACACTCCTTTCTGAATTTTTTTTTCCCACTCTGGAATTCCGGCCGGACTGACGTCCCAGTTCGCTCCAGATGGCGGCGATGGGAGCGGCCGCCACAGCGACTCACACCTGTAAAATCACTGGCACTTTATTGCACCATCACACCCATAATCATGCAGATGCAAAATATAGTTACAATATTATACTAAAGAAAATTATATTATATTATGTTATATGTTATATATTATGATTATCTTATTTTATATTATGTTTTTGTATCTTTTCATATCAACTATTATATTATATATTATATATTATATTATATTATATAATATAATATTATTATATTATTATGTTTATTATATTATACTGCACCATTGCACTATTACCCTTGCACTATGATCATTATTACTACAACTGCTATTATTGTTTAACTGATATTATTATTGCCATTACTGATGATAGTTTTATGATATACTAAATGGTAGAGTGTCATACTTTGCACTCCATTGTTTGCAGCTAATTATCTTGCACAGTATTGCACGCTTCAAACACTCTTATCCGCCACTTTTGGGGGAAAATCTTTTTCACTTTTATTTTGCAAAACTCATCATATTCAACTCGCCACTTTCACAATCACGTCGGGGTTCTGCCACGCCAACGCCTCTCTGCCCTGTAACGGCGACGTGCCTCCGCCGGCTCGATGGGAGGTTGCGGACGGCTGGGAGCTCCAGTTGTTTGTCAGACTCTCTTTATTTTGAAGCTGCGGCCCCCGAGACGAGTCGGCCGCGTTCAAACAAACAGTGAGGAGGAAATATGCAGATGTTTGTTCCAGGACCTGGGTGGTTTTCTCAGCAGCAGCAGTGTTGCTCTCCCTGCGGTTCCGCCAGCTGCAAGCCGCCGCGATGCCTTCACTGTCCAGTCAACACGGACGTCACCCTTCGCAGTTCATGTGGCGGCTGTCCACGTGGACGTTCGCCTCTCGCCAGGCCGATTCCAGCGATACGTGGATTGAGTAGTTTTGGGTTTTTTTAGAGCGGCCGGAGGTTTTGCGGTCGTGTTTTTCCGGCTGAGTCTTATTGGGAACGCCGCAACTTGATTCCAGGAAATTTGGGATATTGGAAACAGGTGAAATCGTTTCAACCCCACCGGCGGTGTATTTCTTTCTCTCCCTCTCGAAGGAAAATGTAATTTTCACGGTTCAACACACACACTCCCTCCTGGCCATAAAACGACATGGTTTTTATTCTTCTCCAGCCAGAAATATGAAACATGTGACTTCCTGTGTGGTGCTTTTTTTTTTTCCGCACGTATTTTTATTTATTTTTCCTGCCAGATCCTCAGGACGGAAAATAACAGCTCTGACAAGTTATTCTGAAGGTTCATTTGCTTTTTCTTTATGAATACTGACAAAGTGGCGTCGTGTTCATTAGCCGACGTTCCCTGATTGCCACTGCGGAATTTCCGTTGACAGGCGGCGAAATAGATTTGCAGTGGAAGTGACGGCCGCCGTCGCCGGGCAGCTGCCAAACCGCCGTCCTGCCAACTGCTGCTCGTCCCCGCCAGACTACTCTTTATTTTTTTTGTATTTATCTCTTTATTTATTTATCTATTTATTTAATTTCTTGGGGGTTCCCTCGTTGCCGCTGCAAGCGGCTCAGAGAAAACGCTGCAGTCGCTCAAACTGCTGCACCGACAGAGGCAACAGGAAACTTTCACCAATGACAAACGACAATCAAGCTCCAGCTAGCTAGCTACATGCTAGCTGGCATTCTGGGGGTCATGGAAACGCGGCTTGTGACATCACACAATCCTGGCTAGACCAGTAGACAGAAGAGTTGAGGCGAGAGTGAGTGCACCCCCTACTGGCTGGGAGGTATGAGTCCAGCCAGTATTCCTTTTAAAGGATTCTTCTTTTGATTGTTTTTTCCAACATGCCGATTATCATGTTTTTGTTATTTGTTTTTGTTTAGATGAACTGCAGTGGATTTTATCCTGGATTTCCCCCCTTGGCCGCCTCTTATCTTTCACTCTGATCAATATCGTCTCCACCGAGGCCATCAAACAAAAAATGTTCCTGGATTCGTGGGCAGCGGCCGAGCTCCTGGAGGGCAGGTGGGAGGAAGGATGGAAGGATGGAGGGATGGAAGGATGGAGGGATGGAGGGAACACGTGGGGTCGATGAGGCAGCGTTCTGCCGCCGGACTCGGTTCAGGACCTGCAGGGTGGGTAGGTGGTCTGGAGGTGGTCTGGGCCAATTGTGGGGGCCGCCGACATGAAAGTATCAGGTGTTGTTGGCCGGCCAAATGATCCGTGGAAGGAGGAGTGGGAGCGATTGGCTGGGAGTTTTCCGACTCCAGATTGTGCAGAAGAAAGATGCAGAAGAAGGATAGAAAAAAAAGAAGAAGTGTTGCTGTGAGTTTGACAGGACGGAGCTCCAGAGGATGACTCTCTCTGCCACAGTCAGCGGCGGCTTTCCGAATCCAAACTCCTGCTTCCACATGCATGAAGGAATTCCAGAAAAGCCTCCGCAGTTTACACCAGCTTCCCGGCACAGATTCCCGACTTGAAAGTGAAAGTGCGGTCTGGGATTTTTGCTGTTTTTTCCGTCCCTGAAAAAAAATACATATATACATTTTTTTGCCCGTACATGTATCAGGATGAGGAGCGCGTGTGGAAGTCACAGCATCCGTGCTGCGCTCACCACTGAAAAACATGTTTTTTGTTTTTTCACGTCTAAGTTTTGAAATCCATCCGAGGTTCTTCACTAACAGCCGGAATTTGATTCTGACCAGGAGGCAGCAAACACACAGGAGAGAAACACAGGTAGTGCGACAACATCTTTTCTTTTTTTGAGTTTTATTTTTGCGAGTGGTGACATTTTCATCCTCATGCATCATTCATGTGTCTCCAGAAAACAAAAGAGGAGGAAGAAGAAGGAGGAGGAGGAAGAGGAGGAGATGAAATTATAAAACACGGTGTGTGTGTGTGTGTGTGTGTGTGTGTGTGTGTTTGCGGGCTAATTTTTCCACCCTCCTCTCTTCTTGGTGCCTTTGAGGACGTGGTGAACGCTCCTGGATGGGAAGAGTGGGGTCATCATCCAGAACGTCGCTGTGCAGATCCAGAGGATAATTCCACCTTTCCACCGGTTTTCCCATTTATCTCCGGGTGGCGGCGGCGGTGGGTGAGGGCGTCGGTGGGGGTGGGGGAGGTGGCACGCCAGCGGCGGCAGCGGCGGTGGCAGTGATGTCATCTGAGCCTCCGGATGAAAATCACAGTCAGGTAAAGAAAATTGAAATGAAAATCCTGCTGGCAGCCTGGTAGGCAGGCAGCAGGACCTGGGTTGGGGAGGGGCCACTTCCTATCGGGGGTGAGATCTAATCCGCGTCCTGGTGCGACCACCTGCCGGCCGCCGCTTCATCCCGGAGTCGCAGGACGTTCCGGGTGAGCGGAGCGAGGAGAGCCGGCCGAGATCGCTCCCGTTTCTCCTTCGTTCGGGGCGGGGCCAGGGGCGGGGCTTATAGAGTGGGGCGGGGCTCAGAGGGTAGCTCCGCACACTCACTTCCTGTAACGGCCATCAGGAGCTGCCAACCAAACTACGTTAACTAGCGTCGGATTAGCTGGGGGAAAACGAGGAGTCGTCGTCTCCTCCTCTCCCGGTGGCCAAGTAGGGAACTGCGGCGCCAAGGGACGTATGGAGGTGTTTTTCTGCCTGTTTGGAGGAACAGTTTTGGTAAACAGAAATCAAACAGAGGTTTTTTCCTGCTGTTTTTTCCTCTCAAGCTGCCGACCGTCTGCAGGAGAAACTGGAGGTGTGAAACCAGCAGCGGCTGTCCACCAGCTGGGCAGACACACACACACACACACACACACACGCTCAGAGGAAGGGAAAGTGGATTGTAAAGACAAACACAGCAGTGGCTCCTCTTCCTCTCAGAGTGGGCGGAGTCAGCGGCCCCTCGGCTCTGTTATCTGATCTCTGCACCGTGCAGGCCGGAGCGCCGTCACCTGACTCCGCCTGTAATGCATGCAAAATGTCCAAACAGGGCCAGGCTTCCGACTCTCCTGGTCCTGATCCTGGTCCTGGTCCTGGTCCTGGTCCTGGTCCTGGTCTTGTTTCCTGCACCATCACAGCAGCTGCGTTTCCATGACCCCTAGAATTGTGCAAAAGCTACGTACTGGGTCATGTGACCAGTTCACTGACCAGTGAAACTGGTGCACAGTTTCTAAATTCCAAGTTCCAAAACAAAAGCAGCTGTTCGTCTGTCACCGTGCTAACGACGCGGCTAGCCTTGTTAGCATTGACCAGCAGCAGGAAGAGGGAGCAGCAGCCTGAAAGGCGGAGTCTTCTGGGAGGTTTCAGCCCTTTGAAGATTCCGCTGCCCAGGTGACCCCAGCCAGGTGACCCCAGCCAGGTGACCCGGCCAGGTGACCCGGCCAGGCGACCCCAGCCAGGGTTGATCGATTTCCCAGAATGCCGTTCCTAATGCGGTGGTACTGACAGGCCGAGCGGCTCGCGGCCTCTCATTCCGCTCGGCCGATTTCCAGCAATGAAGCAGCGGTTCAGCATTTTTCTAAATGCCGCCCTCTGTGTGTGTCTGTGTGTGTGTGTTAGGCTCCGCCTCCATCCTGCTGGCAATTTCTTTTTTTTGGAGAAATTACTTTTTTGAGTAATTTCCTCCGGAAAACTTAAAAAAAAAATATTAAAAAAATAAAACTCCCAAACCCTAAAAAAACAGAGGAGACCTAAAATCCATCTTGCCAATTTAATAAAAACCCAGAATATTTTCCTCATAAATTCATAAAACTTCAATATGCTGCACTATTTCAGCTGTAGATGCCATCGTTTTAGCAAAGCTCCCTGCAGG